>CM035407.1:12500-70000 GCA_020310875.1 Ceratopteris richardii | reverse complement strand
TCCCGGGAGGAGGTGTGTGACGAGAATGGATGGTGTGTGGGAAGGAGCTGATGGCTGATGTCTGAAGAACTGATGCTATCTGAGAGGTGAGTAGGGATAGTGGAGTGTCAGGATGAAGTAAGAGAAGACCCTGCTCGACTCGAGCCGCATATATGTGAGCTAGCTCGTGTGTGAAGTGGATGGTGGTGTGTGGGATGCGTGCTGCGGGTATGCGTGTAGGGGTGTCTCCCTTCAGGGAGAGTGCGAGGTATGTGTGATCGGCCCCAATGGGTATGGGTGGGATGGTGAATGAGGTAAGTAGGTGGATGGCCTCTCTGGACCCCATGACGTAATCTATTGTACTTCCCCCGCCATCTGTGACTGAGTGTGGTATGCATGTCAATCCTCCTGAGGTAGGCCACTGAGTCATCCCGTTATAGATAACGAGATTATGTCGAGAGCCTAGTCTGAGTAGGTGAGTGCCATAGTGAGTGTGTGTAGGGTCAGCTGAAGCTCGAGCTGTAGACTCATCCTCTATGGTATGTAGTATCTCCGGGTCTTCTGGGTCAAATATCTCACACTGATCATTGCCTGTCCTGGCATTGAAGTCTCCCATAAGGAAGACTTCCCCTAATGCAGAGTACTCTGTAATCTCTTCTGACAAGCAAGTGTATGGTGAGTCCTCCTCTCGATCTATGATAGCGAAACGCGAGCTAGAAGGAGCAAAGTAGCATAATGCTATGAAGATGATCCGCTCCTGCGAGAGCTGGAGTCGAATCCAAAGATATCTGGCCTGTGAATCACGTGCGACTATCTGTATCCTGCTCTGAAGTCCATCTCTAAAGAGTATGGCTACTCCTCCTGATCCTCGGGTGGTGTGCTGACGTGTACACTCTCTGTATGTGGACTCCCACTGAAAACCGTGGACACGAGGTAGGCCCCGGTTCGGGCTCTCATGTGTCTCTGTGAGCATAATGATGTCTTTGTCTTTGCGCACCTCTTCCAATCTCTCTGGGTTCCATAGATCTCCATTGCAGTTCCAAACTGCAAGGTGTATCTCCTCGAGTGTCTCACAGGCCGCGAATCCCTATGGGATGGCCTTGCCATCAATGATGACACGACCATCTCTGTATGAAGCCTTCTTTCCTTCTTTGCGAGCTTGATGTACTCTCGGCATGCATGCACGACGGTGTGCTACCTGCATGGGTGTGAGATCATCGTCAAGGTAGATGGGGGGGCCATCAAGTGCTCTCAAAATCACCCTCCTGCGTAGGAAAGTAGATCTTATATCTTCGGAAGGGAAGTGTAGAATGAGAGCTCTCTTCTTCGTGGGGTCTCGTCCCGTTCTCCAAGACTTGATGAATGGGGGGGACTCCTCTTTGTAGCCGAGTATCTTGCATAGTGTTTTCCCATCGGACTCGGGGGTAGAGCCTTCTTTTTCTTCAATGCCCGTGATGCGTACATTGAGACGGCGGGCATGTCTCATCTTTTCTGCCTCAATAGTGGTGTGCACGATGAGGGCTTCTTCCTTTTGTGCTTTCTCTTTGGCTTCTTTTTTGATGTTCTTCTTCACTATGTCGATCCACCCTTCTTTGGTAGCTTCTAATTTGTTTTCCATGCTCTCGGTCAAGGATTTGGTGAGTTCTTCTTTGAGAGCTTCTGTCTTGTTCATATTAATCTCTCCCTCTTCGGGTGTAAGAGAGACCATTGAAGCTTTGAGGAGCTCCAATTCCTCTTTCATGTTTGCCCTCTCCTTAGTCCATTCTTCTTTCTCTTTTTGCCATGCTTCCCTCTCCTTATGATATGTTTCTACTTCCTTCTCGAGCTTTGAGAGGCGGCTGATGATGGCCGTGATAGTGGAGTCCACCATCTTCTTGTTTTCTTTGATAGCTATGGTCAGTTTGTCCTCCATTTTTGTCAAATCGTCCTTCTTAGCCGTAGCGCTCATTGCATTCGAAGATGAAAGAATGCTCAGAGTACTGAGCCTAAAGACTTGCGATGAAGACGGGAGCGCGCCCGATGCGCGATGGAGCAAGGGTGGGAGTTTCGGTTTAGGGTTAGGTTTAGGGTTTGGGCTAGTTTCGGGCTAGCGTTAGGGTTAGGCATGGGGTGGTCACGCTGATGGGGGAGGGTATGTCTTCGGCCCATACTCCAAGCGGGCGGGGCGCTGTCTGAGGCGGACGAACAGGGGCTGAGCGATGCAGATCTCGGAGTCGTGGGGGGGGGGGGTGGGGCTGAGCGGGCTTGGTTGAGCGGGCAGGGGCGAGTGAGCAAAGCGGGAGAGAGGTCCGACGCTGAGCAGGAGGGGCTGAGGGGCGCTGAGCAGGAGGGGCGCTGAGCAGGAGGGGCGCTGAGCAGGAGAGAGAGAGAGAGAGAGAGAGAGAGAGAGAGAGAGAGAGAGAGAGAGAGAGAGAGAGAGAGAGAGAGAGAGAGAGAGAGAGAGAGAGAGAGAGAGAGAGAGAGGGAGGGAGGGAGGGAGGGAGGGAGGGAGGGAGGGAGGGAGGGAGAGAAAGAAAGAAAGAAAGAAAGAAAGAAAGAAAGACTTTTTAACGTCTATTAGAGGCCAAAATCGGCCTATGAGACAAAACATATACATCAGTGTGATCCAATCCACTTTGATCCAAAACGAAAATAAAGTGTGAGTACTACAAACGGGTATAAAAGGAGGGATAGTAGCTGGCATCAAGGGTGTGGGGTGCTATGGGTATGCACTCTATATGCTCAATGGGTGAGATACAAACATGATATGCATAGGGAGGGGAGGCTCGATGGTGTCACAACCCCCTAAATGCCTGGAGTGGGTGTAGGATATAATGCATCGGTGGGTAAGGCATCATGGCGATCCTCAAAATGCTCTGGGCGTCCAAATCGATAGGGGTGCGCTGCTGACGTCTTTGTATCTCCATGTCATGGCCTGCGTGAATCGCTTGAATCTCTCTCTGATGTGGACGAGCTCTCCGGACAAGGGGTCTCGGTCGTCGACGCTGTCGTCTAAGCTCCTCTGCTCTGTGTAATGTGACACCCCGCATCGAGCTGGGCCCTCGAGTGTATGTGGGTCTGAAAAAATCTGTAATATGAGTCTGAGGGGGGGGGCCAGGTGTATCTCCATCTGCTGCTGGAGGAGTGATGTGCGGTGGTGCTGGAGCTCTACTAGGAAACGACCTAGAGGGCGCTGGTCCTCTGTCCCCAATAAAGCCCTGACCTCTCTAGGCCCCCTGAAGAGCTCTGGGTAGCGGTCTCTGACGTCCTCATATGCTTGGCATCTACATGTGTAGTGCTCCTCGTCCTCCACCTCCTCTCTACATATCCTGCATAATCGCTCATCCCTGGGGGTATGTGTGGCTCGCCCAATCTGAATCTCGAGCTGGTGTGATGATACTCTGAGCTGCCCAATGGCCACTCTCTCTGTTGGTGCCATATATGTATCCATGTATCGTGGTCTCTGAATGAAACCATCCGCTGTCACAGTTAGGAAGTGCTCTCTGTAGTGTTGCCTCTTTGTGGGACGAGGCTCCCGTGGTGCTATCCATGTCTCCCTGACGTGTATCTGTAGTAGGTCCTGACTGATGATCCTATTCCTCTCCGAACGAGAGAGGGTAATGTGGGGGGAAGAGAGGTCATACTGAAAAGGGGGGAGATCTGTAATGCTCATGCCATGGGTCTGCTAACCATCTGTAAGTCTGTGCATACCATACTCTCTCATGCCCTGTCTCTGCCAAATGTCTAGAGCTCTCAAATGCAAGCCGGGTGAGTCGGCTAGTGGGGAGCTCTCTGACTCTCAGACTAAAGGTCACCATCTGGAAGAGGGCGTCCACTAGCATTCGGTGGTGTGCCAAGCTCAGCTCGTATAATGTCATGTGGAACGGAGGGCTTGCTGCGGAGCAAGCGTGATATCATGGTGATCTGGGGCCTCTCAATCTGCGTCCACATCGCCTCTGTGATCCCTTGTGCCATACTGCTGCTGCGTACATCAATGCGGGTGTCACTAGAGTGTCAAAGAGCCACCCCTTAGTCCGGGGCTCCTGAAAATGTGTCTGAAAGCAACGTCTCTCCAATCTTGCAAGTGTCGCATAACCTCGCGTCAATCTATCTCTCGCAGCCTGTGCCATGGAGAATACCCTTGTGCTGCCCGAGAAGGTGATACCTAGGTAGATGTAGGAGTCCACTACCTCTATCTGTCCTCCAGCTGCCGTGAAAGAGGCGCGATGGCGTACTGTCCTGGAGGTATGGAAGATCATGACCTTGGTCTTGCCAAGGTTCACTGTGAGTCCTCTCTCCATGCAAAAGGTATCGAGCGCCTGTAAATGTGACTGCAACCCCTCCTGTGACTGTGAGAGAAGGACAATGTCATCAGCATATAATAGGATATGTACTAGCGTACCTCCGATGTCTCCTCCTCTCCCTCCTTCTCGCTGTATATACTCCGTGATCTAGTCGATGTAGAGACCGAAGAGAGTGGGTGAGAGGGGGCAACCTTGTTTCACACCAATGGTGCTAACAAGGCTTTCTGATAGACCGCCGGGGCAGCGTACCCTGCCTGTGACTCGTGCATACAAAGCGTGGATGGCCCATAGCATGTCTGATGGAAGCTGTAACTCCTGGAGCCTCCGTAGTAGTCTCTCTCGAGGGACCATGTCGAAGGCTTTGCGGAAATCCACAAAGCAACTGTATAGTCTCTGCTTCCTCGCCTTCGCGCTCTCAATCAAGCAACGAAGCACGAAGATGTGGTCGATGGTGGAGAAAGTGCGGCGGAAGCCTGCCTGGCCGGGTGCTGTGATCCCCGCTGCCTCAGCGTGTGTATTGAGCTCTGCCTCTAGTACTGCCCCATAGATCTTGGCCAGGATATGGCCTATCATAATAGTCCTGTAGTTCCCTGGGTCCATCATATCGCCGGTCTTATGGATAGGCGTAATGGTATGCATAGTCCATGAGTCGGGTAATCCCTCAACCAAAGCACGGTTGAAGAGATGGGCGATCAAGTGGGAAACTACATCTGCTGCGTATATAAAGTGCTCTCCCTGTAGCCCCATGTGGTCTGCTGAACGGCCATGCTGTAGCCTATGGATGGCCTGTCGTACCATGCCTGCTTTGAAGAGGGTGGATATCACTTGACGCGGTGTGGAAGGAATCGGTAATGGTGGCTGTCTTGGGACGTCATATAACCTCTGGGCGTAGGTGTGCCAGGTCAAAGGATCGGCTATGGGTGTAGGTGGACGTGGCTCACGTAGTGCCCTCCACGCGGTGGCACAATCCCTACTCATCAGAAGGTCGATCAACTCTGCCTCCTGTCGCTCCTCGAAAGCTCGCCGCTTCCGGCATGTGAGGGCTTGCATCTGTCGTCGTGCCTCCCTCTCTGTGATGGATCCCAAGATACTCTGTGCTCTGAGATGTCGGTATAGTCGCCTACACTCCTCATCGTACCATCTATTCTGGGGTGTATGCCCCAACCGTGTCGGATGTGCAGTGCTGTGGGTGGTGTATGGGAAGCTGAGAGTAGCAGATGTATGGAGGATCAAGGAGAAGTGGGCGGTGAGGGTGTCCAAGGAGGCAGAGGGATCAAGGGAGTAGATGCGCTCTCGAACAAGGGAGCTATAGATATGTGCTAGCTCATGTCTAAAGTGAATGGTGGTACGGGCTCGTGGCTGTGTGGTGACGGGGTGGGGTATGCATGGTGAGCCGCGAATGGATAGGGCAAGATATGCGTGATCAGCTCCAATCGGTAAGGGTGGGATAGTGAATGAGGTGATCAGATGTGTCGCCTCCGGGGGCCCGATAACATAGTCTACCACACTGCCCCCCTGTGGTGTCGTGGGTGGAATGCAGGTGAGACCGTGCGAGGTGGGCCAGCTCCCCATCCCATTATATATGACGAGACGGTGTGCTGCTCCCATCTGGAGTAAGTGTCGGCCATATAAGGTGGGTGTGGCGGTGTGGGCTGAGGCTCTGAGTGTAGGCATGTCCTCTATGGTACGAAGCATCTCAGGGTCGTCAAAGTCGTAGATATCACACTGGTGGCTCTGAGTGCGGGCATTGAAGTCTCCTACAAGGAAGACTTCACCCATCCCGGTATACTCCATAATCGTGTCACTGAGGCAGTCATATGGCGATGTGGTGTCTGGTCCCTCCCCTCCTGATGGCTTCTCAGGGGAATGTGTGAAGCGTGAACCAATGGGTGCAATATAGCATACGGCGAAGTACGCTGCTCTCTCCTCTGATAGCTGCAAGCGTATCCACATGAAATGTGCCTCTGGGTCTCTGGCTACCACCTGTACCCTGTGCTGTAACGACTGTCTATAGAGCACGGCTACTCCTCCTGATCCTCGTGTGGTGTGCCGTCTCATCTGACGGCGGTGAGCTGACTCCCACATATAGCCCTCAATCCTCGGTAGGCTCCTCCCCGGGCTCTCGTGTGTCTCTGTCAAGAAGATAATGTCTCTGCCCTCCATCACCTCCTCGAGGCGCCTTGGATGTGTCCATAAAGATCCATTGCAGTTCCAGACTGCAATGTGCACCTCCTGCTGTGCTGTCTCATAGGCCGCGAATCCCTAGTCAATGGGCCGTCCATCAATGATGATCCGACCGTCTCTATAGAGGGCACGATGTCCCTCTCGTCTGGCCTGGAGGACACGTGGCATGCATGCCCGTCTGTGCTCTACCTTCATCCGTGTGAGGTCGTCATCCAAATAGATGGGGGTGCCCGGTGTAGTGCGTAGTACCGCCCGTCGTCTGAGAAAGTCTCTCCTCCTTGCCTCATCTGAGAACTGAAGGATAAGTTCTCTTCTCCGTGTGGTGTCCCGTCCTGCTCTCCATACTCTGGTGAGAGGGAGAGGCTCATCCGCGCGGTATCCAAGTGATGTGCACAAGCGACGCCTGTCCTTCTCAGGTGATCCGTCTGTCTCTGTGAGGCCGGAGACGCGAACATTGAGCCTGCGGGCCTGTCGCATCCGCTCCTCCTCAATGGTGGTATGCACTATGTGGATCTCCTCATGGTGGTTGTTCTTCTTTGCCTCCTGTCGAAGGTTCTTTTTGACAACCTCGACCCATCCATCTTTCTTAGTCTCAAGCTTGTTCTGCACCACCTCCATACACTCCTTCTTGATAGTCACCCGAATGTCCTCTAGATGTGGAGCGATCTCCCCCTCCTCGTGCATGCTGTCCAGTTTCGTTTTCATATCAGTAAGCGCAGTGTGCAACTCCTCCAGGTCCCGTGAGTGCTGCTTGCGGGTAGCGAGAAGCTCTTCCCGAAGGGATTCGTTTTCCTTCTCCAAGGTTGCCACCTTGGCTTCGAGGGTGACAACTATACGGGTAACCCCGTTCAGTGCAGAATCTCCTTCTTTCTTGTGTTTTCCTATCAACTCTCGGAGGGCATGCTCTAAGGTGGCCAACTGTTCGTCCAGCTTGGGAGCCATATGAGAGAGAGAGAGAGAGAGAGAGAGAGAGAGAGAGAGAGAGAGAGAGAGAGAGAGAGAGAGAGAGAGAGAGAGAGAGAGAGAGAGAGAGAGAGAGAGAGAGAGAGAGAGAGAGAGAGAGAGAGAGAGAGAGAGATCCTAAAGAGGAGGTTCAAGAAGGCCATTCTTGGCCTATGAGACAAAAACTATATACAAGTGTAGTAACCCTGTGTAGAAGATGAAATGGATTAAAAAGTATATCGCTACGCAAAGCTATATAGGGATGGAAGAGGTTGGGGAGACGAGGCTCTGACTCTGCAGATAGTGGCCACCTAATACATGGGGGATCCATAATGTGAGTAAAAACACCCTAGCTATTGGTGATGGGTGGAGGTGGGTGTAGTATGTGGTAGATCGGTGGTGGTCTCAGTGCCTCCTGAAGGAAGACAACCCAAGGGGTGATGGTATGCCTATGCTCCATCATGTGGTCGTAGGCTGTCTTGATGCGTGAGATATCCTCCTGATATGGTCATGGTCGACGATATCCGCCCATACGTGGTCGGTGCCGTGCTCTCTGTGTTGCTGCCCGGTGGAGCGTGAGCCCTATAGATGGACCTCTCTGATGTAGCTTAGCTCGTTGAAAGGACTGGGTAATGGTCTGTTGGGTACTCACCCGTGGCTGATGTGTGGGCTGTAGTGACTGCTCTCGCCTCGTATGTTGCTGTGAGAAAGCGTCTCAAGTGTTGTTGGTCTCCCATAGTCATGCACAACTTGAGTGACTCCTCTATATGGAAGTGTGCTTGTAGGTCTAAGTATGCTGGGCATCTGATAACAAAATGCTTCTCACTCTCTACCTCTGTCTTGCATACTGGGCACCACCTCTCCTCATGGGGGACTCCCTTGGACCGACCCCTCTCAATCTCGAGCTGATGTGATGAAACTCGGAGCTGCCCAATGACGACTCCAAGGTGGTGGGGTAGGTATGTCTGCATGTATCTCGGAATCTCGATGAAGCCCTCGTCTGATATATGTAGAAAATGCTCACGGTAATAGAGCATTTTCGGTGGCAATGTATCCATAGGGCTCACCCATATCCTCTGTATGTATGTATGCTATATCTCCTGACGAATGACCCTATTCCTCTCTTGATGAGAGAGCGAGTAGGTGGGTGCATGTGAGTCGTACTGTAGTGGTGGTAGCCTGTCTATGTCAAAGCCATGGTGGGCCAACCAGTCTCGTGTCTGTGCAAACCATCAGGAGGTGTCGCCTGCTAATGCCATATCACGTGATGCCGAGAAAGCACGATAGGCAATGCGCTCTGTATCCATGCTCCGGAGTCTATAATATATATAATAGGCATACTCTGTGGAATAGTGTCTCAACTAGCATCGGTGGTGCAGCGAGCTCTGCTCTAATGATATCATGTGGTACGGAAGGCTTGCTACAGATAAGTCTGGCAATCATGAGGATATGCGGCCTCTCTAATGCTGTCCATATTGATGTAGCTAAGCCTGGTCCCCATATGGCTGCCCCATGTTGGAGATAGATGTCTACGGAAGCACGCGAACAACACAAGGAAGAAAAAGAAGCTTGGAGCACAAACACACAATACTGAATGTACAAAGATAAGTAGCCCATTAGGGCAATAGGCGTATATACAAGCCAAGGGAAAAAAACCTCCTAAAGAGGCAAAAAAATGCCCCGGCGGTCCTAGTGTGTTCACACACATCACTACCTAAATATATCAACAAATCCCCCCTGGGAGTGATGGGGTGAACAAGGAGCTTGCACTCATGTATAAGGAAGTGCCAAGCTATGTGGAAATCACTCCACAAAAGGAAGTAAGCCCAAAGCTTTGCGAAAAGCTTCAAACTTCTCCCTAGGCAGAGCCTTCGTGAAAAGGTTTGCAATGTTCTCCTGCGTGGGCACATATGCCAAGCTGATCTCTCCAGCAGAGAACCTCTCCCTGACATAGTGATAATGCACCTCAATGTGCTTAGTGCGAGCATGGAACACAGGGTTCCTCGCAATTGCCAATGCGCTCTGACTGTCAGTGAAGATGGTGGTGGCAGAAGACTGACCAACACCCAAATCAGCCATAAGGCGTCTTAGCCACACACGCTCAACAGTAGTTGTGAAAGCTTCCCTATACTCAGCCTCACAACTCGAAGTGGCCACAGTAGGATGCTTCTTGCTCAACCAAGATATACATGAGCTACCAAGCATGAAGCAAAAACCATTGGTGGACACATGAGTGTCATAGCAACCAGCCCAATCTGAGTCAGAAAAAGCATGCAAATCTGGCGGTAGTGATCCCCCCTTTGGATAAAACAACCCAAGTAGCCGAGTACCACTCAAGTAGCGAAAGATGCGCTTAACCGCCTTCCAATGCGTGACTCTTGGGCAATGCATCTGTGAGACAGCAAACTGAATATCTTGCCGAGTAATGCATAAGTAAATCAAGCATCCAACAGCCTGTTGATAGAGAACAGCATCAAATGCATCTCCAGCATCATGAAGACTCAATCGTAAACCTGTCTCCATAGGAGTGGCAATAGGCTTACAGTCTTCAAGGCCAAAACGCTGCAATAATGTGTCAATAAATTTCATTTGACACAAAGCCATTCCACCATCAACTTGCATAAACTGAATGCTCAAATAGTGATGCAAATGCCCCAAATCAGACATCTCAAATGTGGCATGCAAATCAGCCTTGAAATCCGCAATATGCTTCTCAATAGGACCAATGAGCAGCATGTCATCAACATACACAACAATGATCAGAAGCACATCATTAGCACGCTTAACATATAAGGTGCTTTCTCAAAACCATGTGCAACCAGATAGGCATGTATCTTCTCATACCAAGCACGTGGTGCTTGCTTTAAACCATATAATGCCTTCTTTAACTTGCACACCTGGTTTTCATGCCCTTTCTGCACAAAGCCACGGGGCTGAAAAACATACACTTCTTCATGCAAGTCACCATTCAGAAATGCTGTTTTAATGTCAAACTGATGTACATTCCAACCATGATGGGCTGCAAGTGCACAAATGCTCCGAACAGTAGTCATACGACATGTAGGTGCAAAGGTCTCATCAAAATCAATGCCTCTTTCCTGCGCATAACCCTTTGCAACAAGCTTAGCCTTATACTTGTCAACTGTACCATCAGGTTTACGCTTCAGCTTGTATACCCACTTAGTGCCAATGGCCTTCTTGCCAGGAGGCAAGTCACATAAAGACCATGTACCATTCTTCATTATAGCATCATATTCAGATTGCATAGCAGCCATCCAATTTTTTGAATTCTGTGCTTCATCAAAAGAAACAGGCTCATTCTCATCACAGAGACTAGACGCAGCCATAGCATAGCAATCTGATGCAAAGGAGGCACTATGAGAGCCTTAACGAGTACGATATGACAAAGGTGCATCTAATTTGCTATCACGCAAAGTCTGCACCAGCTATTTTGGCATAGTTTTTGCCTGTTCAATATCAGCTCTCTCATCAACAAGTGCATCATGTAAATCTGCATCAGAAATGGAATGACCTACATCATCATATGTAACCTGCAAAGGCTGAGAGGTTGCCTCATTAGGACCAGCACTAGACTGTCCACCTGTAAAAAGAGGCATCAAAGTATCATACATGTCCTTGGAGCTAACAGATGTCTCCTTAGTACATGAAAGCAATGGCTGAATAGCATCTTCCACAAAGACAACATCACGGCTAACCAGAATGCGTTTAGTCTGTGGATGATACAGACGATAGCCTTTACTTTCAGAACTGTACCCAACAAAAATACATTTTACAGCGTTATCATCCAATTTTCTGCGATGTTGTTCAGGCACTAGTGCATATGCCAAACAACCAAAAACACGCAGATAAGCAACAGATGGCTTGCGGTCATGCGAAGCCTCATATGGAGTGATAGATTGCAGCGCTTTAGTGGGACACCTGTTCAGTACATATGTTGCACACATGACAGCCTCAAGCCAAAAACTATGTGGTAGAGCCTGGCTCTTGACCATACACCTCGCAATCTCCATGAGTGACCTATTCTTTCGTTCAGCAACTTCATTCTGTTGAGGTGTATACGACAGTGCACACTGGTGTTTTATTCCACGTTCAGCCAGAAATACATTAAAATCAGAAGACATATATTCCCCCCCTCGATCAGAACGGAGGGTGCCCATTTTACATGTTGACAGATTTTCAGCCAAAACCAAAAACTGTTTAAAGCACATGAACACTTCGGACTTTGCTTTGAGTGGATATACCCATGCATGCCTGGAAAAATCATCAATGAAAGTCACGAAGTAAAGGTAATTTCCAAAAGAGGGTGTCTGCATAGGACCACAGACATCACTATGTACAAGCTGCAATTTCTGTGTAGCCAACCATCTTTTGGAAAGGAGGAACGCTGCATTTTGCCCAAAATACAGCCTTCACAAACATATTTTCCAAGTGCCTCAAGTTTGGGCAAAGAGGACACCATTTCAGATTTCTGCAGGCGTAGCAAACTAGCAAAATTCAGATGACCAAAGCGTGCATGCCAAAGCTTTGCATCTGACATAGCCTGAGAATCATTTACTGCACATGCCAAATCATTTACAGATCTTTCATAGTCTATGAGCTTATATAGCCCACGACATAAACTGCCAGAAGCAATAATCACATCGCCATTTGACAGATCATGGACTGTACACCTGTCATCAACGAATTTCACAACCAAGCCAATCTTGGCTAATGCAGAAACTGATAACAAGTTCTTCTTGATCCCTGGCACAAATAAAGCATCTGACAAAGTGAAAGAACTACCATGAGCAGGAGTCAAAATGATGTTACCAACTCCCATAACAGGGTAAGAGTTGTTGGGACATGTAACAGTATTCCCTGTAGGGGCAGGCTCGAGTGAAGAGAAGAAACTGCGCTGCGAGGTAACATGTTTGGTTGCACCACTTTCAAAATACCAAACATCTGAGTCTACTGCAGACATGCACTGATGATGAGAAGATGGGTCAAAATTGCAGAGAGTAGTAAATGCCCATTCTTCTTCCTGCACAAGATTTGTAGACTCCGTTTTTGGTGTAGAGGCCTTTGCAACAACCATTCAAGCCTCTTTCTTCTTTGCCTCTTTTGCAGCCAGTTTTGGACAGTTCTTTATGATATGATCATTGCCTTTATAGTACTTACAAAACAATTTTTGCTTTTCTGATTTCTTCTCATCTTTATCTTCCTTCTTCGAATATGCAGAATTAGCAGATTTCTGCTTACTAGTTGAATAGCTCCATTTTCCTTTGCCCTTCTAACTAGCCAAGAAAGCTTGATCTGCACCTCGCATAATGGACCTGTTCTGCCTGGACTGATCTTCCTGCAACAGAACAGAGACTAGCTCCTCGGCATTTGGATTGCCTTTCATCATCAACCGAAGAGTAGAAGCAAAACTCTGATATGAATCAAGAAAACCATTCAGAACGGTATGCACAAGTGAGCTATCCGGTATAATCTCATTAGCAAAAATCAACTGTTCCTTCAAGTCTTTGATCTTTGTTAAGAAACTGTCCATAGAATCACCTTCATTCATGTGCTCACTCTCTAACTGTTTTCGGAGGTAAGCAACATGAGCCTCATTCCTAGCTTGGTACAATGTGGTAAGTGTATCCCAAGCATCCTTAGCTTTTTTGCAAGAGCGAATGTGGGGAATAATGGCACGTTTGACAAACAAAGCTATCAATGCATGTGTCTGGGCATCTCTTCCATCCCAGCGAATCTGCTCTGCAGTAGGTGCAGCAGAAACAACAGCACGAACAGGAATTTGCGGAATATCATCTTCGACACCATCTTCATCAGCTCTAGCACTTGTATTTGCAGTACCTGTAGTCAGAGGTGTAACAGGACGTCTTTCAACACCCTGCACAATGTTCCACAATCCTTTTGCAACCAACACATGTCGCATCATATAAGCCTATAACGGGTAGTTGGTACCATCCAACTTATGCTCAATGCCCACATACAAAATACATCACTGCTTTCGGCCATGGTCGGTGACTAAAATACCTTGATGCTGAAAACTGACTGGATCTCAAAAAGTTGAACAGAACTGCCCAGGCGAAATCTGCTAGACCTGTAGCAGACTTTGAGATGCTTATACTGGCGAACAGAAACTCGTATATACCTTTGGTACAAAATAACGAAATAGCCTGCACAAGCATTGCGATAGTGCGTTCGGAGGCCGAAACGAGCTCAGATCGCGATTTGGCACCACAAAGCGAAGCCGTTTTGATCTCGGAAACACCCTGAGTATGCTCACCAAAATTCGTACGATTCTGAGATTGCAAACGAAGGAGTGTCGACGACGCCCTAGATGAAGCGACGACCTGCTCTGATACCAATTGTTTGAGATAGATGTCTGCGGAAGCACGCGAACAGCACAAGAAAGAAGAAGCTTGGAGCACAAACACACAATACTGAATGTATTACTAGAGAATGTACAAAGATAAGTAGCCCATTAGGGCAATAGGCGTATATACAAGCCGGGGAAAAACCCTCCTAAAGAGGGAAAAAAGTGCTCCGGCGGTCCTAGTGTGTTCACACATATCACTACCTAAATATATCAACACCCCATACATGAGTGCTTGCGTAACCAAAGTGTCGAAGAGCCACCCCTTTGTGCGGGGCTCCTGAAAATATGCCTGGTGGCATTGTCTCTCCATCAAAGCTAGTGCTGCATACCCACGTGTGGTCACGGGATGCTTGAGACATAGAGAAGACCCCCGATGCTTCTGTAAATGTCACTCCCAAGTAAACATATGATCCGACCACCTCAATCGGTCTACCTTCTGCTTTCAAGAAACTATGTCTGCGTACGTGTGCTGATGTATGAAAGATCATGACCTTGGTTTTACCAAGGTTCACAGATAACCCTCTGTGTCTGCAAAAGTCATCTAGGCCATGTAGATGATGCTGTAGACCTTCTGCAGACTCTGAAACCAGTACAATATCATGAGCGTATAAAAGAACATGGACCGTGGGCCCACGTGCCATCAACCCCCCTCTGCTGTATATAGTCCACTATCTCATCAATGTATAGACCAGAGAGGATGGGTGAAAGAGGGCATCCTTGCTTCACCCCGATAGTGCTAGCGAGTGGATGAGATAAGCCCCCCGGACATCTGACTCTACCAGATATTCTCTCGTATAAAATAATGATGTCTTTGCCTTTGCGCACCTCTTCGAACCTCTCGGGGTGTGTTTAGATCTCCATTGCAGTTCCAAACTCCAAGGTGTATCTCCTCGAGTGTCTCACATGTCGCGAATCCGTATGGGATGGCCTTGTGATCAATGATGACACGACCATCTCTGTATGAAACCACCTTTCCTTCTTTGCGAGCTTGGTATACTCTCCGCATGCATACACGGCGGTGTGCTACCTGCATGTGTGTGAGATCATCATCAAGGTAGATGGGGAGCCATGAAGTGCTCTCAAAATCACCCTCTTTCGTAGGAAAGTAGATCTTACATCTTCGGAATGGAAGTGGAGAATGAGAGCTCTCTTTGTCGTGGGGTCTCATCCCGTTCTCCATGATTTGATGAAGGGGGAGGGCTCCTCTTTGTAGCCGAGTATCTTGCATAGTGTCTTCCTATCAGAATTGGGGGTAGAGCCTTGTTTTTCTACAATGCCCGTGATGCATACATTGAGGAGAGGGGCATGTCTCATCTTTTCTTCCTCAATGGTGGTGTGCACGGTGAGGGCCTCTTCCTTTTGTGCTTTCTCTTTGGCTTCTTTTTGGATGTTCTTCTTCACTATGTTGAACCACCCTTCTTTGGTAGCTTCTAACTTGTTTTCCATGCTTGCAGTCAAAGCTTTGGTGAGTTCTTCTTTGAGAGCTTCTGTCTTGTTCATATTAATCTCTCCCTCTTCGGGTGTGAGAGAGACCATTGAAGCTTTGAGGAGCTCCAATTCCTCTTTCATGTTTGCCCTCTTCCCATTCTTCTTTTTCTTTCTTTCTCTCCCTCTCCCACTCTTCTTTCTCTTTCTTCCATGTTTCCCTCTCCTTGTGATATAATTCTACTTCTTTCTCGAGCTTTGAGAGGCGGTTGATGATGGTCGTGATAGTGGAGTCCACCATCTTCTTGTTCTCTTTGATAGCTATGGTGAGTTTGTCCTCCATTTTTGTCAAATCGTCCTTCTTAGCGGTAGCGGTCATTGCATTCAAAGATAGAAAAATGCTCAGTGTGCTGAGCCCAAAGACTTGTGTGGGGGGGGGGGAAGAGGGAGGGAGAGAGGGAGAGAGAGAGAGAGAGAGAGAGAGAGAGAGAGAGAGAGAGAGAGAGAGAGAGAGAGAGAGAGAGAGAGAGAGAGAGAGAGAGAGAGAGAGAGAGAGAGAGAGAGAGAGAGAGAGAGAGAGAGAGAGAGAGAGAGAGAGAGAAAGAAAGAAAGAAAGAAAGTGTTTTTACGTCTATTAGGAGGCCGAACTCGGCCTATGAGACAAATCGATGTACATGGGTGTATCTTCTGTCAATCAGAAAAGATAAAAGTGCTGAAAAGAAACTGGTTAAGCTGATATAGATCTCCGTAGTGTGCATGTGGGGATACCCATGAAAGTGGTGGGGAGTGTATGGCGTGTTATATCTATGATAGTCTATATGCAAAAGGGTAGTACAACAACCATGAGAATGCATCTAAAACGACTAACTAGCTCCATCCTGTGCTAGTGGGTGGGATGTAATATGTGATACATAGGTGGAGGTGGAGTCAGGGCCACCCTGATGGCTGCAACGGGATCGGCCATCATCTTGGATCGTCTCTCCTCCATGGCGCGATGGTCACAAGCCTGGATCTCCGCAATCTGGTGTCGGTGAAGTCTCGGGGCCCGATATCCTATATCACGGGGTCGTCTCCTAGCTCGAGATATCTGAGCCTGCTGAAGAGTCACCCCGCTCGGTATGTGGGCTGAGGGGGGGAGGGCTGAAGCACGTCGTGGAATAAAGAAGTCAGTGAGCTGACTCTGTCTCCCTCCTGTATGGAGTGCTACAGTAGGCTGGAGTAGGGAATCTCTGTGACTCTGTATCTCTAGTAAGAATCGCCCGAGCTGTCGCTGGTCTCTAGAGTCCATGATCTCTCGGAGGGTGGGCAGCCCTGCAAACAGAGTCTCGTATCTGCCTCTGATGCCATCATATGCGCTACATCTGCATACAAAGTGCTCCTCATCCTCCATCTCTACTCTGCATACTCTGCATATCCGCTCCTCTCTGGGAATGTCTGCGGCTCTGCCCGTCTCAATCTCGAGTCGGTGTGATGAGACTCTCAGCTGGCCAATCGCTACCCTCAAGCTATGAGGCATGTGAGTATCCATGTAGCGTGGTCGCTGGATGAAACCGTCAGCTAGTATGTCTATGAACTGGTCTCGATAGTGTGATAGTCTCGATCCCATGTGTGGTGTGTGCCATGTCTGACTAATGTAGAGCTTCCAGAGATCCTGTCTGAGCACAACATTCCACTCACGACGAGAGAGGTGGATGTGAGGTGAGTCTGGGTCATACTGAAAAGGCGGCAATTTGTCCATATCAAGTCCATGACTATCAAACCAGACTCTAACCTGAGTGTACCAAGCTCTCTCATATCCTAACTCTGATATCTGTATAGATGCCTCAAGAGCTCTGTGTGTGAGTCTATCTGTAGGGAGGTCCCTAATCCTCTGAATAAAGCAGATAGTCTGGAATAGTGCCTCTACTGCCATGGGTGGTGCAGCTAGCTCTGCCCTGATGATGTCATGTGGCACCGACTGTTTCCCACGAAATAATCGAGAGAGAGAGAGAGAGAGAGAGAGAGAGAGAGAGAGAGAGAGAGAGAGAGAGAGAGAGAGAGAGAGAGAGAGAGAGAGAGAGAGAGAGAGAGAGAGAGAGAGAGAGAGAGAGAGAGAGAGAGAGAGAGAGAGAGAGAGAGAGAGAGAGAGAGAGAGAGAGAGAGAGAGAGAGAGAGAGAAAGAAAGAAAGACTTTTTAACGTCTATTAGAGGCCAAAATCGGCCTATGAGACAAAACATATACATCAGTGTGATCCAATCCACTGTGATCCAAAACGAAAATAAAGTGTGAGTACTGCAAACGGGTATAAAAGGAGGGATAGTAGCTAGCATCAAGGGTGTGGGGTGCTATGGGTATGCACTCTATATGCTCCATGGGTGAGATACAAATATGATATGCGTAGGGAGGGGAGGGGAGGCTCGATGGTATCACAACCCCCTAAATGCCTGGAGTGGGTGTAGGATATAATGCATCGGTGGGTAAGGCATCATGGCGATCCTCAAAATGCTCTGGGCGTCCAAATCGATAGGGGTGCGCTGCTGACGTCTCTGTATCTCCATGTCATGGCGTGCGTGAATCGCCTGAATCTCTCTCTGATGTGGACGAGCTCTCCGGACAAGGGGTCTCGGTCGTCGACGCTGTCGTCTAAGCTCCTCTGCTCTGTGTAATGTGACACCCCGCATCGAGCTGGGCCCCCGAGTGTATGTGGGTCTGAAAAAATCTGTAATATAAGTCTGAGGGGGGGCGGTCAGGTGTATCTCCATCTGCTGCTGGAGGAGTGATGCGCGACGGTGCTGGAGCTCTACTAGGAAACGACCTAGAGGGCGCTTGTCCTCTGTCCCCAATAAAGCCCTGATCTCTCTAGGCCCCCTGAAGAGCTGTGGGTAGCGGTCTCTGAGGTCCTCATATGCCTGGCATCTACATGTGTAGTGCTCCTCGTCCTCCACCTCCTCTCTACATATCCTGCATAATCGCTCATCCCTGGGGGTATGTGTGGCTCGCCCAATCTCAATCTCGAGTTGGTGTGATGATACTCTGAGCTGCCCAATGGCCACTCTCTCAGCTGGTGCCATATATGTATCCATGTATCGTGGTCTCTGAATGAAACCATCCGCTGTCACAGTCAAGAAGTGCTCTCTGTAGTGTTGCCTCTTTGTGGGAAGAGGCTCCCGTGGTGCTATCCATGTCTCCCTGACGTGTATCTGTAGTAGGTCCTGACGGATGATCCTATTCCTCTCCGAACGAGAGAGGGTAATGTGGGGGGAAGAGAGGTCATACTGAAAAGGGGGGAGATCCGTAATGCTCATGCCATGGTCTGCTAACCATCGGTAAGTCTGTGCATACCATACTCTCTCATGCCCTGTCTCTGCCAAATGTCTAGAGCTCTCAAATGCAAGCCTGGTGAGTCGGCTAGTGGGGAGCTCTCTGACTCTCAGAATAAAGGTCACCAACTGGAAGAGGGCCTCCACTAGCATCGGTGGTGTGCCAAGCTCAGCTCGTATAATGTCATGTGGAACGGAGGGCTTGCTGCGCAGCAAGCGTGATATCATGGTGATCTGGGGCCTCTCAATCTGCGTCCACATCGCCTCTGTGATCCCTGGTGCCCATACTGCTGCTGCGTACATCAATGCGGGTGTCACTAGAGTGTCAAAGAGCCACGCCTTAGTCCGGGGCTCCTGAAAATGTGTCTGAAAGCAGCGTCTCTCCAATCCTGCAAGTGCCGCATAACCTCGCGTCAATCTATCTCTCGCAGCCTGTGCCATGGAGAATACCCCTGTGCTGCCCGAGAAGGTGATACCTAGGTAGACGTAGGAGTCCACTACCTCTATCTGTCCTCCAGCTGCCGTGAAAGAGGCGCGATGGCGTACCGTCCTGGAGGTATGGAAGATCATGACCTTGGTCTTGCCAAGGTTCACTGTGAGTCCTCTCTCCATGCAAAAGTTATCGAGCGCCTGTAAATGTGACTGCAACCCCTCTTGTGACTCTGAAAGTAGGACAATGTCATCAGCATATAATAGGATATGTACTGGCGTACCTCCGATGTCTCCTCCTCTCCCTCCTTCTCGCTGTATATACTCCGTGATCTCGTCGATGTAGAGACCGAAGAGAGTGGGTGAGAGGGGGCAACCTTGTTTCACACCAATGGTGCTAACAAGGCTGTCTGATAGACCGCCGGGGCAGCGTACCCTGCCTGTGACTCGTGCATACAAAGCGTGGATAGCCCATAGCATGTCTTATGGAAGCTGTAACTCTTGGAGCCTCCGTAGTAGTCTCTCTCGAGGGACCATGTCGAAGGCTTTGCTGAAATCCACAAAGCAACAGTATAGTCTCTGCTTCCTCGCCTTCGCGCTCTCAATCAAGCAACGAAGCACGAAGATGTGGTCGATGGTGGAGAAAGTGCGGCGGAAGCCTGCCTGGCCGGGTGCTCTAATCCCCGCTGCCTCAGCGTGTGTACTGAGCTCTGCCTCTAGTACTGCCCCATAGATCTTGGCCAGGAATCAGGATATGGCCTATCATAATAGTCCTATAGTTCCCTGGGTCCATCATATCGCCGGACTTATGGATAGGCGTAATGGTATGCATAGTCCATGAGTCGGGTAATCCCTCAACCAAAGCACGGTTGAAGAGATGGGCGATCAAGTGGGAAACTACATCTGCTGCGTATATAAAGTGTACTCCCTGTAGCCCCGTGTGGTCTTCTGAACGGCCATGCTGTAGCCTATGGATGGCCTGTCGTACCATGCCTGCTGTGAAGAGGGTGGATATCACCGGACGTGGTGTGGAAGGAATCGGTAATGGTGGCTGTCCTGGGACGTCATATAACCTCTGGGCGTAGGTGTGCCAGGTCGAAGGATCGGCTATGGGTGTAGGTGGACGTGGCTCACGTAGTGCCCTCCACGCGGTGGCACAATCCCTACTCATGAGAAGGTCGATCAACTCTGCCTCCTGTCGCTCCTCGAAAGCTCGCCGCTTCCGGCGTGTGAGGGCTCGCATGTGTCGTCGTGCCTCCCTCTCTGTGATGGATCCCAAGATACTCTGTGCTCTGAGATATCGGTATAGTCGCCTACACTCCTCATCGTACCATCTATTTTGGGGTGTATGCCCCAACCGTGTCGGATGTGCAGTGCTCTGGGTGGTGTATGGGAAGCTGAGAGTAGAAGATGTATGGAGGATCAAGGAGAAGTGGGCGGTGAGGGTGTCCAAGGAGGCAGAGGGATCAAGGGAGTAGATGCGCTCTCGAACAAGGGAGCTATAGATATGTGCTAGCTCATGTCTAAAGTGAATGGTGGTACGGGCTCGTGGCTGTGTGGTGACGGGGTGGGGTATGCATGGTGAGCCGCGAATGGATAGGGAAAGATATGCGTGATCAGCTCCAACCGGTGTAAGGGTGGGATAGTGAATGAGGTGATCAGATGTGTCGCCTTCGGGGGCCCGATAACATAGTCTACCACACTGCCCCCCTGTGGTGTCGTGGGTGGAATGCAGGTGAGACCGTGCGAGGTGGGCCAGCTCCCCATCCCATTATATATGACGAGACGGTGTGCTGCTCCCATCTGGAGTAAGTGTCGGCCATATAAGGTGGGTGTGGCGGTGTGGGCTGAGGCTCTGAGTGTAGGCATGTCCTCTATGGTACGAAGCATCTCAGGGTCGTCAAAGTCGTAGATATCACACTGGTGGCTCTGAGTGCGGGCATTGAAGTCTCCTACAAGGAAGACTTCACCCATCCCGGTATACTCCATAATCGTGTCACTGAGGCAGTCATATGGCGATGTGGTGTCTGGTCCCTCCCCTCTTGATGGCTTCTCAGGGGAATGTGTGAAGCGTGAACCAATGGGTGCAATATAGCATACGGCGAAGTACGCTGCTCTCTCCTCTGATAGCTGCAAGCGTATCCACATGAAACGTGCCTCTGGGTCTCTGGCTACCACCTGTACCCTGTGTTGTAACGACTGTCTATAGAGCACGGCTACTCCTCCTGATCCTCGTGTGGTATGCTGTCTCATCTGACGGCGGTGAGCTGACTCCCACATAGAGCCCTCAATCCTCGGTAGGCTCCTCCCCGGGCTCTCGTGTGTCTCTGTCAAGAAGATAATGTCTCTGCCCTCCATCACCTCCTCGAGGCGCCTTGGATGTGTCCATAAAGATCCATTGCAGTTCCAAACTGCAATGTGCACCTCCTGCTGTGCTGCCTCATAGGCCGCGAATCCCTAGTCAATGGGCCGTCCATCAATGATGATCCGACCCTCTCTATAGAGGGCACGATGTCCCTCTCGTCTGGCCTGGAGGACACGTGGCATGCATGCCCGTCTGTGCTCTACCTGCATCCGTGTGAGGTCGTCATCCAAATAGATGGGGGTGCTCGGTGTAGTGCGTAGTACCGCCCGTCGTCTGAGAAAGTCTCTCCTCCTTGCCTCATCTTAGAACTGAAGGATAAGTGCTCTGCTCCGTGTGGTGTCCCGTCCTGCTCTCCATACTCTCGTGAAAGGGAGAGGCTCATCCGCGCCGTATCCAAGTGATGTGCACAAGCGACGCCTGTCCTTCTCAGGTGATCCGTGTGTCTCTGTGAGGCCGGAGACGCAAACATGGAGCCTGCGGGCCTGTCGCATCCGCTCCTCCTCAATGGTGGTATGCACTATGTGGATCTCCTCATGGTGGTTGTTCTTCTTTGCCTCCTGTCGAAGGTTCTTTTTGACAACCTCGACCCATCCATCTTTCTTAGTCTCAAGCTTGTTCTGCACCACCTCCATACACTCCTTCTTGATAGTCACCCGAATGTCCTCTAGATGTGGAGCGATCTCCCCCTCCTCGTGCATGCTGTCCAGTTTCGTTTTCATATCAGTAAGCGCAGTGTGCAACTCCTCCAGGTCCCGTGAGTGCTGCTTGCGGGTAGCGAGAAGCTCTTCCCGAAGGCATTCGTTTTCCTTCTCCAAGGTTGCCACCTTGGCTTCGAGGGTGACAACTCTACGGGTAACCCCGTTCAGTGCAGAATCTCCTTCTTTCTTGTGTTTTCCTATCAACTCTCGGAGGGCATGCTCTAAGGTGGCCAACTGTTCGTCCAGCTTGGGAGCCATGAGAGAGAGAGAGAGAGAGAGAGAGAGAGAGAGAGAGAGAGAGAGAGAGAGAGAGAGAGAGAGAGAGAGAGAGAGAGAGAGAGAGAGAGAGAGAGAGAGAGAGAGAGAGAGAGAGAGAGAGAGAGTTTTTACGTCTATTAGGAGGCCGAACTCGGCCTATGAGACAAATCGATGTACATGGGTGTATCTTCTGTGTATCAGAGAAGATAAAAGTGCTGGAAGAGAGAGAGAGAGAGAGAGAGAGAGAGAGAGAGAGAGAGAGAGAGAGAGAGAGAGAGAGAGAGAGAGAGAGAGAGAGAGAGAGAGAGAGAGAGAGAGAGAGAGAGAGAGAGAGAGAGAGAGAGAGAGAGAGAGAGAGAGAGAGAGAGAGAGAGAGAGAGAGAGATAGAGAGAGAGAGAGAGAGAGAGAGAGAGAGAGAGAGAGAGAGAGAGAGAGAGAGAGAGAGAGAGAGAGAGAGAGAGAGAGAGAGAGAGAGAGAGAGAGAGAGAGAGAGAGAAGAAAGAAAGAAAGAAAGAAAAGTGTTTTACGTCTATTAGGAGGCCGAACTCGGCCTATGAGACAAATCGATGTACATGGGTGTATCTTCTGTCAATCAGAAAAGATAAAAGTGCTGAAAAGAAACTGGTTAAGCTGATATAGATCTCCGTAGTATGCATGTGGGGATACCCATGAAAGTGGTGGGGGGTTTATGGAGTGCGATATCTATGATAGTCTATATGCAAAAGGGTAGTACAACAACCATGAGAATGCATCTAAAACGACTAACTAGCTCCATCCTCTGCTAGTGGGTGGGATGTAATATGTGATACATAGGTGGAGGTGGAGTCAGGGTCACCCTGATGGCTGCAACGGGATCGGCCATCATCTGGGATCGTCTCTCCTCCATGGCGCGATGGTCACAAGCCTGGATCTCTGCAATCTGGTGTCGGTGAAGTCTCGGGGCCCGATATCCTATAGCACGGGGTCGTCTCCTAGCTCGAGATATCTGAGCCTGCTGAGAGTCACCCCGCTCGGTATGTGGGCTGAGGGGGGGAGGGCTGCAGCACGTCGTGGAATAAAGAAGTCAGTGAGCTGACTCTGTCTCCCTCCTGTATGGAGTGCTACAGTAGGCTGGAGAGAGAGAGAGAGAGAGAGAGAGAGAGAGAGAGAGAGAGAGAGAGAGAGAGAGAGAGAGAGAGAGAGAGAGAGAGAGAGAGAGAGAGAGAGAGAGAGAGAGAGAGAGAGAGAGAGAGAGAGAATCATGTCAACTGTGGTCATCTCTGTGTAGCATTGAAAAGAAAAATACTTGCTACAAAAAAAGTACTATGTAGGCTAAAAACAACAAGATGATGTTGTACTTAGCAATGGTGGAATAGTGAAGATAAAGTAGTGGTGCAAGGGGGAGCGTGGCTCTGACTCCGCAGACAATGGCCACCTAATACATGGGAAGTGTTGCTTTGACTCTGTAGATATTGGCCACCTTATACATGGGGACCTATGTGGGGGGTGAATGTGTATACCCTAACTGGTACAAATGGGTGGTGGAGGGTGGAGTATGTGGTACATCGGCGGTGGACTCAGTAGCTCCTATAGGAGGGAGACCCAATTGGTGGTGGTGCACCTCTGTTCCATCATGTAGTTGTGGGCTATCATGATGCGGGAGATGTCCTCTTGATGCAAGTGTGGTCGTCGGTACCCACATGTACGTGGTGTCCATCGCCCTCTCTGTGCCGCTGGCTGCTCGAGTGTGAGCCCTATCTTTGGAAGGCTGGTCTATCCGGTGTGGCTCAAGTCGCCGAAAGAACTGAGTAATAGTCTGCTGGGTGTCCGTCTGTGTCTGATGTGTACGCTGTAGCCTCTGCTCACGTCTCTCATATGCTGTCATGATGAAGGGACCCATCCTCTGCTGGTCTCTTGTGGTCATGCATGACTAGAGTGACTCCTCAATCTGGAACTGTGCTTGTAGGTCTGAGTATAGTGGCATCTTCCAAAGGTTAAGCTTGGCCTATGAGACAAGCCATGTACAACTGTGGTAATCTTTGTGTAGAAGTAAAAGGAAAAATACTCACTATGTAGAAGCGTGTAGTGTGAAAACAATATAAGGATGGTGTAACTGGTAATGAGGGGGTAGTGGGGAGAAAGTAGCTCTGCATGGGAGGAGTGTAGCTGTTACTGTGCAGATAATTGCCACCAAATACAGGGGGGACCCAAGGGGGGAGTGAAAGTGTATGCCCTAGCTGCTGAATCCTGATGATGGGTGGAGGTGGGTGGAGTATGTTCTACATTGGTGGCAGTTTGAATACCTCCTGAAAGAGGGCTGTCCAAGTGGTTGTAGTGTGCCTATGGGCTATCCTGATGCGTGAGATATCCTCCTGGTGCAATCGTGGTTGTCGGTACCCAACCATGCGTGGTCAGCATCACTCTCTTAGCCGCTGCCTGCTGGAGTGTGAGCCCTATGCCTTTGGGAGGTTGTCCTGTCTGATATGGCTCAGCTCGCTGAAAGAGCTGAGTGTTGGTCTTCTGGGTACTCACCTGTGTATAAGATTTCCCTCTCCCTTTATTCTCTCTCTCTCTCTCTCTCTCTCTCTCTCTCTCTCTCTCTCTCGTTTTGAGTTAATTGTGAATTTAAAAGCTAGCAATGCTCTCCGTCATCTGCCAGCACAGCATAGTCAAGGATAAGAGTATACATATCTAGAACTTGTTCTGATTCTTGTGGATCCTCTTGCCAATGATTTACGTTTGCTCGTAGTTCTTCATCATCGTCGGGAATGTCAAGTTGTCCATCACTTCAGTGGCTCAGGCTTCAGAATCTGTTTTCAGCTTGCTGCTCATCAGAATGTGCTGATTCTTGACCCTCAGTCTGTCAGCAAAATCATCATTTTGTAAATCCTCTTTTGCCTCGATTATGATTGATTTATTTTTAAGTACTTCTTCACTTTCAGTTGTTATTGATGACTGGTTCTCCTCACACTTGACCCTTTTCTTCTCGTGTTCACCTCTATTCCATGTTCTTGAAGACAACATCGCGACTGTGAATAATCCTCTTTGACAGAAGGTCCCAAAGCCTTTATCCCATTCGTCCTCCTCCATAAGCCATGAAAATTCCTCTGATAGATTTCGTATCCAGCTTTGACCTCTTTGCCAATGGAATGTGCACTTATGTATTGCAGCCAGAAACTTGCAAGTAGTCATGTGAAGCAAGCTTTCCAAACTAGGCCTCCTCAAGAATCTTAATAACTATAGGATGGTTGGGAGACCTATTGGAAACATGGACTGTGGTTTTAAGTGCCTCTCCCCAAAAATATTGGGGGAGATTAACAATGGAGAGAATGCAACGGATCCTCTCACATGACATGCAATGTAAGTCTTCCAGCTACCCATTGGATGAAAGGTTGAAGGAGGTTCTCAATTCCCTCTTGATACCGTACTTTGCACACAAAATTATCAAATTGCTTGTTCAAATATGTCAATGTCATTATCTATTCTTAAGGCCTCACGTTATTATACCAATCTAGTTACATACATATGTAGGATGGCTTCCGACTTTTATATATTGTACATATACTTTTCAACTTCCATCTGTGATTAGTTTGTTGACTTTTAAATTAAGTCAAAATGGTTGATAAAAAATGATCAACAGATGCTCAAAGATTTTTTTGTACCATCGAATGCTACTCAAAGAGAGCTTTCCATTCATGTGTAACACCATCAGCCACCTCTAACCCATGGAAAAGTCGAACCCTAATTTTGATCAAAGAGTCAATGGCCCTTAAAAAAATCAACATAAATTCTAAAAAGTCAAATAAAAACTTATGAAAAACAATGCCACATGTCATGTGGAAGCCTATGCCACCTCATTACAATCCAAAAGCAAAATCACAAGTCATAAAAACTCAAAAAATTGGATCGTCAAATCTTACAAATGCTCATGGGCTAAAAATTTGGTAGCAGAGCAGATATTAGAGGAGTCCAACAGGTATTGCAGCCAAAATTTTGAGCAACTGTTTAGATTCAGTATCAAGGGGAAAAATCAGGTTAAAGAGGAGGTCTCGAAGTTTAAATAGCAGGAGGTATATGAAAAGGTTTTGTATATGTAAAGAGCAAGAGCTCTTGTGTGTTTCTAGCTCTCTGTCAAGCATCTTTGTACATCCAGCAGAAAGCTGTTATATCTGTGCAGCTCTCTATCGAACCTTTGTTTGTTGCTTAGCTGCGATTTTATCGTGCCCAGCTGCTCTTATTAAAGGACAAGCTAGTTTATCTATTCGCTACCCTGTTTGCCCAACTCAGTTCAGAAGCTCTTTGTTGTGTCTAATGGGTGTACAGTACTTCAGTAATTTGCATCCAGCAAGTACATATATAGTTGTGCAAATATAGCTTTGTGAGTACTTCATATAACTCAGTTCAACAAGTAACATACTATATGTGGCCTGTATGAATCCAAACATTTGCACACATTGAGCTTATATTGCTCAAAAGCATTTGCTTTTAGGTTATACGTTGATTTATATTAACTCCACAGTTTCTCTTTGCATCTCCTTCACTCTATTTCGCATATCGATATGTAAGTGAACCTTAGTCAAACTCTGGTCAACTGCAGGTAAGTGGTCAAAGTTGGTCAAATGAGATAACTATGACCAAAGAGAAAGGTAGTGGATTTTGGAATTAGTTGAATTTGGATTTAATTTCGAAACTAAGAGCTTGAAACTCTTAGATTCACTCTATTTGCACCCCCAACTCCTTATCTACTTGTTAAATGCAGGGACAAATCAACTTACTTGTGTAAGGTAGATCGACTCAACTAGTCATCTAATTGAATATCTTGGTTATCTAGCTGTTGTTCATCCATATCTTGTTATTTTGTACATTTGATCTTGTCTAATACATGCTTGCTTGTGCAAGATGTATGCTCCTTATACTAAGTTAAGATTTCTTATTCTAGTACTCTGTGGACATAAATTCTAACTTACATCTCTGAGCATTTTGTCCATCTTGCCTAGTCTTAGTAAGCATCTTAATTGGTCACCCATTCTGACATATGAACTTGCTTTGTGCATACAAAGTTAGTTCATATAGAGTTTCTTGTGTAAATGATTTGTGTAGCTAAACTCTATCTTGTTCCATGAACTTGGTTTTAAATATATTCCCATGGCCGACCAAACCAATGACCTAATGTCTTGTCTATTGATAAACTTGAAAGAATCTTTAATTATGCATATTGGATTCCCATGATCAAAGATACTTTGATAGTAAGAAAATTATGGATATATGTGAGACGTGATGTGGGGCCTATATCTACACATTGAAAGGGAGGAAGAAGAGAGATCAATATGTTGAAGTTTGTACTTCTACGTCTAGCAAACAAATGCCACCCACACCTACTTAAGTTTCTATAGGTTAATCTTGTCAAGATCATCATAGATGAGATTCTAGAGATGCTCGAGCATGGTTCGCTTATTCTTTCTGTAAAAAGGTATATGATTCCACGTATAGGTCTTTGCATTACATCTAGAGAAGCATGGGATAGACTTGAAGATCTCTTCTATTCACCTAATGTTTCTAGAAAGCATTTTGACTTGAACTTAGGGTTGGAATTTTGATCAACATGTATTTGCCAAAGACCCAAGTATTCTATATGGTTGCAAGTTGACCAACCTTTGATAAAACTTTGACCTTTATTTTTTGTAACTTTAATTTGCATCTTGAGTCGTGGAGGGTTGCCCACTTTTTGAACAATCCCCGTCTCTAAAACCAAATCTCAAGTGTCCATCTCAATGCATCAATTTCTTCTTTCATGGCATTAGGTTTTTCCTTTGCCTCCTCATAGGCTGAGGGTTCTTCTAAAATTGGGTCTTTTACCAAGTAGATTGAATGCTTTGTAACAAATGTGGAATCATGTGCATACCTTTCTGGTTGTTTCTTCTCTCGTTGATCTTCTAAGAGCTTGCTTGGAGAATTCTCCATACTCTTGCATTTTTGCTTTGCCTCTGGATTGCCATAGCTTGTAATTCTTTTCCCTTTCATCTTGGTCATCATCTCTATCACTTTTTGGATCATGGACCTGTGTATCATGCTTGCTTCTTAGTTAATGAGAATCAGAATCAAGATCATATGGTAGAGTTACCTTTTGTTTGTCTTAATCATACCAAAACTTGTGTTCTTCAAACACAACATCTCTATTTGTAGTGGATTGCTTGACTGAAGGATTATTGAACCTGTAATCAATTTGAGTTGAGTCATACTCATTAAACATTGGTATGTTGCCCTTTCATCTAGCACATCCCTTATTTGTGATCTGACATGAACATAAGCTAAAAAACCTAACACTTTGTAATGTTCAACACTAGGTTTTCTTCGATGCCATGCTTCATAAGAAGTCATATCTTGAAGTGATTTGGATAGCAGTCTATTGACAAGGTACATAGAAGTTGAAATACCCTTTGCCCATGGATAATATGGCAATCTATTCTCTTCAAGCATTGTTCTTGCTGATCCAACTAATGCCTTGTTTCTTCTCTATGCAATTCCATTTAGTTGAGGAGAGTATCTGGTAGTCACTTCCGTTTTGATACCTTTATCTTGCAAGAACTCATCAAACACTTTGGAGAAGTATTCCTACTCTGCATCAAATGTGAGTTTCTTGTTAGCTTCTTTTAGATAATCTCATCTACCAAGCCAAATCTTTTGGTTGCTTGTGTTGATGATTAGAATCTTCAAGTTTGAGGCATAAGAAAGGTCTTGTTGTAGACTCTAAATGTTGAGCAATAAAAACTCCTGGAGATTCTATATCTGCCAAATATTGTTAGAAATTTGATTTTTGTCTTTGCATTATTGGAAGAAAATTTGAGAATTACTTTTGAAATGACTATATGTTTTGTGTTTGATGTAGGTAAGATAGTTTTGTTTTCTAGTACTATATTGAAAAGTTTGTTAAAACTTGATTTGCCAAATTCATGAAGTTCTGAGAAATTTTGTGATTTTATGAGTAGAGTGAAAGTACAATCTCTTGTATAAATTGTAATTTGGATTTTTCTTCTCATAATGAAAATACATATGATGTTTTTTATGTAAATGTAACTACGACTACTCGTTTCTTGTAAGAGGCTTGTCACATCCTATAGTTCTCGAACATCTTTTCCATATACGTTTAGTTTATGACATATCTATTCATGATATATTTGCAATCTTTTTATCGTCGAGGACAAGCAAAGGCAATACAAAAGACAAAGTACATGAGTATCAAGTTAATGATGGATTTTGATTATTTAAAGTAATGTGCAAAGAGAACTGATGGTCAAAATGATGAGGTCGTTGCAACTATATGTCCTAAAATCAATTTCTAGGATCCCAAAAATCTATCGCTATTATTTGATTTTTGCCAAATTTGGTGAAAGCTTTTGATTTTCGTAGTTTTTTAAGAAAAGCCATTGTGGTTAGCACTCAAAGCTATATAAGAACCCTTTGGGGGCACTTCTTACAATCATTTCAAGATCAGTCCAAGCATACTCAATGCTAGGAGAAGTGCTCTACACTTGGAGGAGGTATGCTTTATCTTTGGTATAGATTTGGAGGAGATTTCGATAGACAACCATCAGCTTATAGCTGAGATTTGTAAGTATTAAGTATATATTCATTGTCACATACATCTAATGGCTAGATAATAGTTATGCTTGGAAATCCAAAATAAACGATAGAAAGTACTTTAGCTAAATTAGCTTTTTTTGGGGATAGCTTTTGATATTGCATAGCTTTTTTAGAAAAGCATTGGTCGGCAGCAAGAAGTATATATATAGGATCCTTGGGGTCATTATGGATCATCATTGAAGATCAATCCAACCATCGTTGAAGTGCTCTACTTTGGAGGAGTCTACAAAACTTGAAGGTGTGCTCTACCATAGGTGCAGCCATGGAGGAGTTCGTATCAACCAACCATAAACATCCTTACTGATTTACAGTGAGTAGCAAGTTTATATCAATTCCTCATTTTTTAGGTCATTAGTTTTTTATTTAGGGTTTTTAAAATCCTTATCTTAGAAGTAGGGTTTGCTATAAAACAATTGTAAATCTTAAGGTGTATATGCTAAGGTTCATGTGTTGTATGATCTAGCAAACTTAACATTACTATTGTTATTAAGACCCATCCCACTTCCATAATCTTATGCATGTGCCAGTATTGAAGAATTATGTTTTGGTCAAGCAACATTAAATGCAATCTTTGAAAATCCTTAGATTTTTTATTCTTGAGCTACTAAGCATATGATAGGTTTTAGGAGGGTATTTGCTTCACTTTTTAACTCTTTAGGTAGAAGAGTAACCATTGGAGCTTTTAAAGAAAAGCGAACATGGGCAGCACTCAAAGCTATACAAGAACCTTTTCACATCACTTCTTACAATCAATTCAGGATCAATGTAAGCATACCCAATGTTAGGAGAAGTGCTCTACACTTGGAGGAGGTGTGTTCTACCTTTGATGTAGATTTCGAGTAGATTTTAGCAGGCAACCATCAACTTATAACTTAGATTTGTAAGTAGTAAGTCTATTCAATTGTTCTTCTTTTGTTGCTACTATGCGTAGGCTTCATGCCTTCTACTTTAACACAAGGGGGAGTCTTTCTTTCTATTTAGAATTAGGGTCTGTTGTACAAACCGTTCGACCTTTGTTGCAAATGTTTTCTATTTGCATTCTTTTGCTTCAAGTCTTTTCTCTTCCTTATGTATGGCTTCTATTTCTCTATCAAAATTAGGATTAGTATTGTTTTTCACAATAGTGAGAAGAAGGTTGTAAGAAGAAGGTAGAATCTTCAAGAGAACTATTACTTTGGTTGGTTCTAGGATTGGATGATCCATCCCAAGTAGTTGAGTAAATAACTCTTAAACTTGTTAATATGCTCTTCCACTATTGTTGAGTATCTATCTCTAATTGATAAGAGGAAATGAGAATTGATATAAGAGATTTTTAAATCCTTGTAACAAATATTCCCTCCAATTTAAACGAAGCTTCACGTGGAATTTTAATAGTTGCAATAAGATGTATTTATTCATTACTTGAGCTCATTCTTATGGTGGACAAAGCATTTTTTGTTTCTAGACATAACTATTATATATGGGACATTGACTTGATGTTGAAGCCCCTCCTAGTGTTGTATGACTAGTTGGCCCTCCTACTTGGGCAGTTCTAACTCTACTTGATGAAAATGATGAAGCACTTTGAGAATGGGACCTTAGAATTCTTCGACAGTTGTTGTATATAATCCAATATATCCTTGTTCAAGTCTCTTTACCTTTGTTTCAACCTCATCTCATCCTACATAAATCATTGATCATGAGATACTATTGGAGACATGTTTGTCATGTGTGGAAATCACTCCATTAAAGCATCTACTAAAACCATGTTGGAGGTTTCCATAATATCTCAATCAAATAGTTAAGCAAGTAGGTTGCTCAAAGTAAAGACTCTACACAATCACACTCTTGCTCGAGGCCCACAATTAAGGTAAGAGAGAGTGAGTATAGAGTAGAGAGGCACACTCACATATGAATGTGAGCAAAATAGCTACAAAAAAATAACTAGTACACAAAAGAAAACTCACAATGCAAGCTCCAAGCCTTGATAGCACCTTGTGATCAATGTATGCTAATGTACAAGTCATGATTATGTGTATATGAGCATGTATTTATATGAATTTTGTGCAAAACTTGAAAAGGAAATAAAATAAAGGAAAAAACTACCTTGTGCATGATTCATGATGGGATTTACAAAAGTCGGCTTTTTGTGGCTGTTTTGGATTTTTTTTGCTACTTACCATTCTAGTTTTGGCTTTGATCAAAATAAAGATCTAAGTCATCTGATTCGAAATCTAGTTAAAAGAAGTAAAAAAGCAAATTGTGTCTACTATAGGAAACCTTATTATTGCATTGATCAATGCACAATTAGAAAAGCAAAACTAAAAGAAGAAATTGGTAATGCTATAGATGAGATGATAATCACACATCTAATGTAAATAGGTTGAGAAATCAAACACCAGTGATGATTGTGATGAAAATTATGTATTTTTCAGCATTATAGTCAAAGACTCGTAAGTCTCTTGTTTGTTCATTTGATAGTGGTGCTTCTAAGTAGATCACTTTGAATCTTAGCTTGTTTACATCATCTCATCTATGAAGCCAAATCTTTTGGTTGCTTGTGTTGATTATTAGAATCCTCAAGTTTGAGGCATAGGAATTGTCTTGTTGTAGACTCTAAGTGGTGAGCAATAAAATCTCCTTGGAATTCTCTATCTCCTAAATATTGTTAGGAATTTCATTTTCCTCTCTACGTTATTGAAGATAATTTGAGAATTACTTTTGACATGAGTAAATGTTTTGTGTAGGTAAGAGAGAATTTTTGTTTTCTACTACTCTATTAAAAATTTTGTTTAAACTTGATTTGCCAAATTCATCAAGTTCTAAGAAAATATGTGATTTTGTGAGAGTGAAAGTACAATCTCTAGTATAAATTTTGTTTTGGATTTTTCTTCTCATAATGAAAATACATGTGATCTTTTTGATATAAATGTAACTACGAGTACTCATGTCTTGTAAGAGGCTTTTCAAATCCTATAGTTCCCAAACATCTTTTCCATATGTGTTTAGTTTACGACATATCTATTGATGATATGTTTGCGATCATTTTATCAAAGAGGACAAGCAAAGGCAATACAAAAGACAAAGTACATGAAGATCAAGTTAATGATGGATTCTATTATTCAAAGTAATGCGCAAGCTTTTTATCTAATATCTATTTAAGAAGAGAGTGGACAATATCACTATACAAATCAAAGTCAAATCTTAGAGGCAACAAATTCTTGGATTCTTTAAAGGATCAAGCTTTTTGAATTTCGAAGGAAAATAAATCCACATGTTTTGGAGAGAGAATATTTTATGAGGTCCGAAAATGTTCCAAATAATTATATTATTTTCTTGATATATTTGGGACTCTATATTACAAGAGAATATTACTATTTCAACATATTTTAGAGAATCTACTTGTTGAAAAGTTTATCCCTCATAGGAAATTCATTAGAAAAAGGAGATTAAAAGCATATTCAACATCTTTCTAAAACTTCATCCTACTACAAATCCCTCATAAAATTAGGATCTAGGGAAGGAAGTTGAAAGGAGAAATAACAGATAAATTCATAATTGTCTAGTTTGTATGTATTTGTTGGAAGTGGTAGTGGGCCACAATAACAATAAATCATAGGTTTACAGGATCTTCCAACAGATGAACCTTAACATAAACACCGTAAGACTAAAAAATAGATGAGTGAGAGATAGAGAGAGAATAGACAGGAGTTCAAAGTGTACGATAAGCTGTGAGGCTCACCTACACTATCTATATATGCATTTCAAATTACAATGTGTGTACATGATACAAATTGACAATATCTATATCTAGGCAGAAATAGGAACTAGATACAAGAATTGTGTGCCTAAGAGGTATGAAGAGTGTGTGTGTGTGAGAATATGGAGAATAAGAACAATTCAGAACTATCTCAGAGCAAACCCGAATTGTGATCAACCTAAATCAGAAACGAGTGACCTAGCAAGTAAGTACGGAATTAGACTTGCTAGTCACAGTAAATCAACAATGGCTGTTGATGGTAAGCTGGCAGAATCTCCTCCAGATAATCACCAAGATGTAGACCACAACTGCTCTAGGAGTGTGAGAACTCCCTCAAAGATAGAGCACCTCCTAGTGATCATCTCCTCAAGAGTGTGTGAACACTCTCTCTTCAAGAAGACCTCCTCCTTGTGTTGAGCACTTAAGCTCCTTGAGATGATCCTTGAGAGATTGAGTGATGATTTGATTATGAGCATGGTATGTCTTATATAGCTGTGCAAAAAGATTCTAAACTATTTCTATTCACTTCAAGCTCACACACACATAGTCTTCGTACCTCTTAGGCACTTTATGAACAAATTCTTGTATCTGGAACACTAAATTCTGGCTAGATTCAGATTTTGTATCTACATTTAGAACATATTCAGTTTTGTTATCATTTATAGACATTGTAATTTGACATTCAATATAAGATAGTGTTATGAATCTTATTATTATGGCTATCTCACTTCCAACATGTGGTATTAGAGCATAGCTGACATACAGCCTTAACAAAATGAGTGATTATAGACTTGAGAATGAAGAAAAACTTGAAGGAATGCCTAACTATTTAATATGGAGTTTTATGATGATGAATTTTTTAATATCTAAAGACTTGTGGAATATTGTGAATGGCAAGTACATAAGGACAATACAAAGAGGAGAGGATGTTGCTACATCTTCGAAAAGAATTATTGGCCAAATTTTTGCTCGACAGGACATTATTGAAGAAGAAGAAGAAACTCTTTCATTATCCGGGGTCCATTGTACTACTAGATACTTCCTACAGAAGAGAAATCTAAATGGGATTCAAAGGATGCATAAAAACTTTCATTCATTGGTATGGGAGGCAAGAGGCATGCGATACCCCAAATGAGGTAATGCAAAATCTCTTGTCAAGCTTGATCAGAGTTAGAGAATGTCTATCAAAGTAGAAATCTTGCTAGGAAAGCTCACCTTAGAAGATAGTTTTGCAACACAAGGATGAAAGTTGGTGAGTCAGTTCATTCACATATATTAAAGCTAAAGGGTTTATGTGAGCAATTATTTAATGTTGGATTCAATATTATTTATGAGGGGATGATAAACACACTTTAAATTCACTTTTGTCTTGATTTCATTCTTTTATTACTTCTTTATTTCTCTCTACAAGAGATAGAGAAATTTTATTTGAAGAGTTGCAGTTTCTATTATGTCAAGATGAAGATCAACAAAAGAGTATGGAAGAGAATGATGAAGCCATGTTATCATCATCAAAGGGTAAGAAGAAGAAGGAAACAATAAAGGAGAAGAAGAGTTAGCAAAATAAGAAGGAACGTAAGTCTTCCACTTCATCTTCTACCATATTTACTTGTAACACTACTTCTACACCAAAAGAGAAGTCTCTTTCCACTACATCTACTTCAAAGAAAGGAATTCACCACTAGGGCAAGAAACTAGGTCATTTCATAGAAGAATGCAAAAAAGGGATTTATAATGAGAAGAAAAAAGCATCAGATAATAATGTTGAAGATAATTCAAAACCTAAGTCTTCAAAAGAAGAATCTTAGGTTGGAAACAATTTTGGAATAGCACAAAACCCTAAAATTCCAACAACTCTAATTTTTAGTACAACCAATTTTTGGGTACAGAAGGTGAACAATTTTTATTGGCTCATTAGATAGAGCTTGAAGAGTGCTTTCATTTGGTATATAACATCCTAGTTCATAGATCAAGGAAATAAGCCTCTCACATATATCTAATGCCTAGATAATGAAATCGACGATCAATTATGCCCAAAAAGCCAAAATTAATGATAAAAAAAAACTTAAGCTAAATTAGCTTTTTTGGTGATAACTTTTGATTTTGCATAGATTTTCTAGAAAAGCATTGGTGGGCAACAAGAACTATATATATAGGTTCCTTGGGATCATTATGGATCATCGTTGACGATCAATCCAACCATCATTGGAGAAGTGCTCTACTTTGGAGGAGTCTACAAGACTTCGAGGAGGTGTGCTCTACCTTTGGTGTAGCCATGGAGAAGTTCATATCAACCAACCATCAACATCCTTGTTGATTTACAGTGAGTAGCAAGTCTATATCAGTTCCTCATTTTTCAGGTCACTAGTTTTTGATTTAGAGTTTTTAAACCCTAATCTTAAAATTAGGGTTTGCTATAAAACAATTCTAAACTGTTCATATTCTCTATATTCTCACATGAACACATTTTTCATACCTCTTAGGAACTCTACGTACAAATTATTATATCTAGTTCCCTAATTTTAATCTAGATTCAGATGTATCAACTACACACATTGTAATTTGACATTCATATATAAGATAGTGTAGGTAAGCATTCTAGCTTATCATATGCTTTGGAAAAACTTGTCTACTCTCTTTATCTCTCACTTATCTCTTTCTAAGTCTTAAGGTGTGTATTCATGTGTTGAAAGATCTTGCAACATGTTATCCATGTGTCAGTATTGAAGAATTACCTTTTGATCAAGCAACATAAAATGCAATCTCAAAAAATCCTTTGATTTTTATTCTAGAGCTACTAAGCATATGAAGGGTTGGAGGAAGGTATTTGCTTCACTTTTTAACTCTTCAAGTAGAAGAGTGACCATTGCAGATGGTCGCGATTTGGATGTCGTAGTTGTTGAAGAACTAAAACTAAAGTCAAGAGCATGTGGAAATTTCAAAATTTAGATCCTCCACCTAGTGAGGAGCATTATCTACTTCAAGAAGAAAACAAAAGTGACATGTGTTGGCCGAAATTTGTCATGCTAATGTTTCTAGGTGTTCTACACCTAAGAAGAACATGAAGTTATGGCATGCTAGATTTGGTTATATCAATTACATAAATCTCAAGCACATCAAAGATCATGGAAAGGTGGAGATTTTGCCTACTTTTGCTTTACAAGATGATGTAGAATTATGTGAAGTATGTCTTCTAGGAAAGATTCACAAACTTTCTTTCAAGAAACATGGATGCATGACAGCCACAAGGAAGTTGCAGGTCATACATTCAGATGTGAATGCTCTTATGAGAACTGATTCCAGTCAAGGTTACAGGTACTTCTTTACTTATATTGAAGATTTTCATGGATCTATGGTCTGAAAGAAAAGTTCGAGGTCTTTCCTACTTTTGAGAAGTTCTGAGCTATGATTGAAAATGGAAGTCAGACAAAAATTTTAAATTTTGAGGTGATAGAGAAGGAAAGTACATGTCAAAGGACTTCAAATCTTTTTTTGAAGACAAAAAAATCTCTCATTAACTCATTATTGGTTACACTTTCGAATAGAATGGTGTTGCAGAGACAAAGAATAAGATACTTGTTGAGATGATGCATAGCATGATGTCATCCAAAAAACTTTCTAAATTTTGGTTTGATGTACTACATACAACTAATGACATTCTGAAGAGTGCTTCCACAAAAGCTTTAAAGGACATAATATCCTATGAAGTTTATTATGGTAAGAAATCCAAGGTGAGTTACTTCAAAATTCTTGGTTTTCCCACTTACATTCACATTAAAAAGAAGGGATTATAGTAAGGTTGTTGTAAAAGCCATTGAAATTGTCTTTATTGTTTATGCAATTGAAAGAAAGTGATATAGGTTCTATGTTCGAGAACTACTCTCACGCAATGCATATATTGTACAAACTTAGATTTATGATAAGAAGGCAAACATTCTAGATTTCATAAAAGAAGATGACTATGCATTTTTCAGAAGGAATTTGAATTCTTACATTTAGCCATACAAGGGGGGTGATGAACCTTCTCAAACCCTAAAAGATGTACTTGATAAAGATAAAGAGAAAGTTTTATTTTCTACAACTATATCTAGTCCATCATGAGTACCCCTTGAAGTTCCAACTTATGAAGTTGTATAAAGTTCAAGAATTTGAGAAGAAAGAGATATTAAAGAACAAGGAATTGTTATAGTTTTGAAGAATACTCCGAGGTTGTTATATCAAATTGAGAAGGATAGTGGTATAAAGAACTTCACAGGTAGAATAAGAAATCAAGGAAAGAATAAGAAGATAAGGTAAATTATGCAAAACATTTTGAGATTCATAACATTTCAGCACTAAGTTCAATTGAGAATGAACCAACTAATATTAAAGATGCACTACGAAGTCTTATTTGAAACAAATCTATGCAAGAAGACATTGATTCTATTCATAAGAATCAAACATGAAAGCTTTGTGAGTACCAAAGGATAAAAAAAGAATTGATGTTAAGTGGATCTTGAAAATCAAAAGAAAAGTAGAGGGTACTATTGAGAGGTATGAAGCAAGGTTACTTATCACATGTTATGCATAAACGAAAGGAATCGACTATGATGAGACTTTTTGCACCTACTTCTAGAATGACAGTAGTTAGAACACTAGTTCCTCTAGTTGCATTCTTTGGTTGGAATATATACCATTTAGATATCCAAACAACTTTTCTTAATGGTGATCTTTATGAAGATATCTATATCCAAGAGCCATAAGGTTTTGAAGAGACAGGTAAAGAGCACTTAGTATGCAAGCTTATCAAGGCATTGAATGGTTTAAGGCAAGCACCAAGAGCATGGTATGAGAAGATACATCTGTATATATTATCGATTGATCTTGAAAACTAGATGCTCCTCCTACTCATTATATTAAAGCAGAAAAAGATGATATGATTATGATAGGTCCCAAAGATTTAGACCTTGACTTCTTTGAAGCACAACTTAGGCATACATTTGATGTTAATGATTTACGTACTTTACATTATTATCTTGAGATTGAGTATAAATAGAGAAATAAATATATCTACATAATATAACGAAAATACATTGAGAAATTATTAGGAATGTTTGAAATGACAGATTTTAAGCCTATGCAAAGACCTATGGATGGTAATGTGTGTTCATGGAATAGGACCAAGTACAAGATCCCATCATAGATGGAGAGGAAGCACATAAGGTCAGGGAGGAGCTAATAAGTGGTATTCAAGCATCGGTGCTCACATTCTTATTAAAAACAATCATTTCATAACCTAAAAAGTGATTTTTATCACTAAAACAATGTAATATATGTAGATACATTCGATTACCGCATATATGACTCCATTTTATACAAGCCGAGGACTCCTCAAGCTTAAGGAGTCTAAGTAGGTAGCTCATACCAATTTTCATAATTTTTGGAAGCCTTTAGGTACCTCAAATTAGATGTAGAACCTATTTTTTAACTATGCCGGTCACTAGATGTGAAACCGGTCAGAGCTAGGCAAAAACTATAAATAGAGCAAGAGAGCTTATTTTGAGGATTTTTTTGAACTTTTGCAACTAGTAACTTTTGGGCTAGTAGAGCTATTGTAACTAGTTTGTGATGAATATGATTTTCTTTTCTTGCCTTCCATTGATCTCCATCGCCACTTTCCTCGTGTGTGCGTATGTGTGTGTATGCATTTGCATTTCTCACCATCACCTTTGGGCACTTCACTCGCTCTTGATCTTCATATCAGCCTACTCTCTTTACGGATTGACAATTATGAGGTGTAACTCCTCACTTTGGTACACCATTGTACTAGAGTGACACCAAATTTGGCGTCGTTGCGGGGGACGAGCTCTACGTTGAGTGTGTGATGGTAAGCGTGTTTGAGAAAATCATTGAAAGGTAAAATTTTCTTGTTGTTTTGTTGTTAGTAGTTAGTTTTTGCGCACTTTTACTCCACATTCCTGCTAATTTCATTTCCCATCATCATCTCAAACTCCAAAAAATACCAAAAAATTTGCCACATTCCCTCTTTCTCTTCACTTTTCCTCATTTGCATGTGTGTGAGAGTGAGAGAGAGATTTTATAGGTGCTTGTTCACATTTTCTAGTGCACTAATATTACAGGGAAGCCTTTGGACATCACCAATCTACAAGAAACAAAGGTAAAAACTTCATTTTTTAAATCAAAAAATACTGTAGAAGCTGACCATTGTAACTGCCAAACAAAGGTGAGTATTTGGTTGAAGTTTTTGCATGAAAGAGGAGCTAAGGTAAGCGCTCTCAGAGATCTAAACTTGGTTTTTTGAAATCACACATTTGGCTGACCATCGTGATGATGACTTATCATCGCGACTGTGTCTGACCATCGGGATGATCATTGACCATCGTGGAGATTGGCTCACGCCATCATGATTGCATCACACCATCGTGATGGTGCCACACCATCGCGACAGTGCCTGACAATTGCAATCCTAGTGACCATCATGGTCTTGATAATCATGGATATCTTGATTGTCCCAACTTGACCATCATGACTGTCTGATCATCACACTTAGACCGTCAGGACTTGATCATCGCAGTCTGACCATTGTAGTCTAACCATCGCAACTCTGAATCATCATCGTATTCTAACCATCGTAGTCTGACCATCGCGACTATGATTCATCATCATAGACATTGAGGATAACCTAGGGGAAGAGCTAGAACTCTCCAAGGCACATAAAGATTCGGATAGCACAAAAGAGGCCTCACATAGACGTTCCAATTCTATAGAGGACTTAGCGGAACAAGTGAACAAACAATTGGGAGTCTCTAGTAAGCCTGGCATCAAATTAGCCCCCCCCTCGAAGGTGTTACACTTGTGGAGGTGATCGCATGGCAAATATGTGTCCAAACGCAATGCAACCCATAGGAAACTCCAATGGCCTGTACTGTACCATAGAGTGTAGGTACACTAACCACACGGCTCAAGATTGTCCATATAATAAACATGTGGTTAAACAAAGTTATCCTCAACCATATTACCTAGGTGATACCAAGGGCAATACCAGCCCCAACAATACTATCGTGCCCCCCCCCCCCCCCCCTCATTATCAAGTTCCATATCAAGCAGAACCTAGACCCCAACTAGTCCTAGGACAACAACCTCCACCCCTTGCCAATGTAGTTTCTTTAAAGTATGCCACTTTGGAAGAGAATTCAAATAGGGCATTAGTACCCACAACCCTTTTGATCATAGAAAATGACCCTAATGCGAATAGTTTTGACTCCACTCATGTAGAAAACCCACCCGCATACTATACGGAGTCACCGAAAAACCTAGATCCATATTATGAGAGTCTTGTGTATGAGCCAAATTTGGAACTTGATTACACTTAGGTCATGTACACCAACCCCAACTTGTGACCACACGCTAGACAACCAAGACCCCAGGGACCTAAAGGACCTAAAGGACCATGTTTCAAGTCTTAGGGAGACCATTTCATACGTGACTGGCCACTAGCCGCACCCATTGTACAGACACAATATTTCAATATTCAAGGATTTTGTCTTGAATGTGGGAAGGATCACTTTATGAGAGATTGCCCTAAGAACCCCGCTAATACACCCACGAAAGTGACCCCCATCAATGTGATAGGAATAGTGCAACACACCAGTACATACCCATCCAGGCGGTAACTAGAGGCCAAGCACAAAGGCAGATGCAACTGGAGACCCCCGGAAGAATAGTTGAAGCCAACAATGTAGGAGAATCAATAGGAAACAAGACGAGAACTTGGAAAGAGCAAAGAGAGCGACATAAGAGAAAATGGAGCAAAAAGGTTAGCGAGTTAGAGGAAAGCCTGAGGGAAACCAGAGCCAATATTTTAGAAATGGCATCACAAGAGGATGAACCAAATGTGGTAACCCCAAAGCCAAGATCAGTACTAGCAAACCCCACCTCAGAAAACCTCGACATGATGCTCAAAGATTATCAGGCTAGGATACAACAAGGACCATATGTAGGAAAATCTAGCAAGAACTATCCTAGAGCCGACTTAATAGAGAGAACCAAACTATGCATGAAAATGGTAGAATTAGCTCATGCAATGTTTGAGGCATCCCAATACCGCAATTGGGAAGTTATGGCTAAACCCGAGCTATATTTCCAAGGATTACTAGAAAGATTAGAGCAACTAGTATCAAACACAACAAAAGTTAGCTCTAGCACCCAATCTAGACCGGAGGACCCCTTAGAAACAAATCTATCTGAAAGGGCTAGGTCGGACTTAGAAAATCATCAAATGTGCTACATGGATTCACATGCCATCTTAAGAGAGATTCAAGAGGAAAGATGGAGGCAGGAACACGAAACACGGACACCTTTACCAGAGATTGATAACTCAGGAGAACAGTTCCCTGTCGACATCCCATCTATCTATGGAGATCAAGTGGATGATAGGTCCAGTGAGTGCACAATTTTTGAATCCAACTCCTTGCAAGAGTTACCTCACTTCACGGGACCTTGGGAAGACAGATCAATCCAAGTGAGAGCCCCCACTATTCTAGTTAGGTGAGAAGACTGAGTTCTTCCTAGAAACATAGAAGCCATTAAGAACACCAGAGTTCAATGCCATTTGACTTTGGAGGAGCTATTGAAAACCAAACCAGAACTATGAAGACATGTCGCAAACTAATCTCCAAAGATAGCTACAACTTCCTCTAGACTAGGATTACGAAGAAAGGTACATGAAATAACCATAGACAAAGTGGGAGACATGAGTGAAGGAGAGGAAGGTAATGCTTATTTGCCTATCACTTACAAAGGGTACACTACCAAAGCCATCTTAGACACAGGTGTAGGAGTAGCTATTGCGACCACTTCTTTGTGGAAGCATTGGGGTAAACCAGCCCTTAGACCTACTAGAATGAAGTTGCAGATGGTTGATAGGCACATAGAAAGACCCTTAAGACTACTCGAAGGAATTACCATGTCCACCTGTGGGGTAGAATTTGATCACACCTTTGCGATATGTGGTTTTGGGAAGAATTAAGCATATGAAATGCTTCTAGGTAGACCTTTCATAAGACAATTGCAAGTGGTACAAGATTGGGGAGCTAACTCTTTGTACTTGCAACACCTAGGAGTGACCACAAAAGTGAATCTCACTGACTACTCACACAAGGATGTACCACCCTTGCAATGGAATATTGTACATAGGAACAAAGATGAGGAGGAATCGGTGCATTCCTTGACATCAGATCCATCATGACTGCATGAGGATACACACCTATGGATGCGTAAAGTTGCAGCAAAAGAGGAGGAGTGAGCGAAAACAAGAACATCAGGAATAGAACAAATCTCTAGATCTATCAACGCCTGTAGTGTTTCGAGACGAGGAATTCAAACCCTATGGCTCGGCAGAGATTTTTGCAACGATGGACATAGCAATGAACCATAGTTGGTACTCGTACCAGTATGAGTAGATTCGTACGTACCTCTCGTACCGTACGTACTAGTATGTATTCGTACCAATTGGTACCAAAAAACTAAATGTGTTGTATTTTCCATTTTGACTTGAATTTATTAGGAAAATACATTGGTTTTGCAGGTATGCTAGTTAGAGAACAATTATCTTCATGCATAGATACAATATTATGCATATTCATGGCAAAAAGTACCCTTCATATGTGAACACTCCCATGTACATGAAAAGATGAAAAAAAAAATCGTACTAATATCGTACGGGTTTGTACCTCATGATTAGTACGTACTTGGCATGGTACGATTACGTAACGTACTTGTTGTACGGATGGTACCCGACCAACTATGCAATTAACAAAGAACAATGGACCCCCCCATTGTGATGAAGATGGCTATGATAAATCCATCTCTACCCTAAACCTTATAGGGGAGGAAACTAAAGGGGATAAACTCGAATGTGAGATATCGGAGAGGAGCAAGCGAGAGAGAGAGAGAGAGAGAGAGAGAGAGAGAGAGAGAGAGAGAGAGAGAGAGAGAGAGAGAGAGAGAGAGAGAGAGAGAGAGAGAGAGAGAGAGAGAGAGAGAGAGAGAGAGAGAGAGAGAGAGAGAGAGAGAGAGAGAGAGAGAGAGAAAGGATAATTCAAATCCTAGTCAACAAAATCAAAGGGTGAGAAAGGATGAAACTGTGAGACAAGAAGAAGAAGAACCATTAATGGAAGTGCCTGAAAATTTAAAAAATTACGAAGTTGAAGAACGAAAGATCATGATAAGAATGCCTAAGAGAGACAAAAACTCCAGAGAATCGTATGATAACAAGGAGACTACAAAGAAAGTAGTAGTGGCAATCGAGGGAGGAGAAGAAAGATGTACGTACATAGGGCATGATTTGACAGATGAAGAGGAAGAAAGTTTGAACGCCGTATTGAAAAGGTGTAGGGATGTGTTTGCATGGAGTTACAAGGACCTGAAGGGGGTAGATCCAGATATATGTTCTCATAGGATACCCATGATAGTTGAGGCTAAACCCACCAAGCAAAAACCCTATACGTATAATCATAACTACACATTGAAGATCAAGGAAGAGATAGATAGAATCATTGAGGCCGGATTCATTTACGAGATAGAACATACCGAATGGGTATCGCCCATTGTAGTCGTGCCTAAGAAGAACGGTAAGTTGAGAGTGTGTATTAATTTGAAGAAAGTCAATGTTGCCACCATTAGGGATAGTTACCCTCTACCTATTACGGAACACTTGTTGGAAAGAGTGGCATGCAAGGAAGTGTATAGCTTTCTTAATGGATTTTCAGGCAATGACCAAGTCATCGTTGCCCCCAAGGATCAACATAAGACAGCTTTTGCCAGAGAATGGGGTATCTTTGCATTTCATGTGATGCCTTTTGCGTTGATGAACGCGCCTGCAACTTTCCAAAGGTTGATGTGCCACGTGTTCAAAGAGTTTTTGAGAAAGAACTTAGAAGTGTACGTAGATGATTTGTGTGCTCACTCAATGCTTAGACCATATCATATCTCTGAGCTTAAACAAATCTTCGACAAATGTAGGGAATATCACGTTTTTTTAAACCCTGAGAAGTGCATCTTTATGGTAAGACAAGGTAAGATACTTGTCACATAGTCTTGAAAAATGGAATTTCCACAGATGAGGATAAGGTATGAGTGATCAATGAATTATCCAGGCCAAAGAAAATAAAGGAAGTACAAGCATTTGTGGGCCCATGCAAATATTACAAAAATTTATACACATGTATGCAATCATTGCTAAACCACTATACAACCTGCTAAGTAACTTTGAGTGGACAAAAGAATGCAAGATGTCCTTTGGTGAACTGAAACGATGATTGTGTTCTGCACCTATTCTAGCCATGCCTGATTGGAACAAACCTTTTCACGTACACGTAGATGCTTCTATCACACCATAGGCTGCGGGTTAGCACAATCCACATACGGAAGGAATGTTGACTTATCGATAGCACATGCCATTAGGCAGTTGAATGCTGCACAGAGAAATTACACGCCGTCAAGAAATTTTGTCACTATTTATTTGCAAATAAGTTTAAGTTCTTTTCAGACCATCAGGCTCTCTTGTATTTAGTGAAAAAACCCTACAACACGGGTAGGCTAATACATTGGTTTGTATTACATATGGACTCAGTATGAATTTGAAGTCGTAGTCAAGAAGGGTAAAATGCATTTGAGAGGAGACCATCTCTCGAGGATAACTTTAGGTGAAGGAGCTATTGGTGTAGCAAACGAGCTACCCGATGCTTACCTGTTTAATGTCGAGATTATTCCTGAATGGGCAAAGCCATTAGTTCCAGTATTGACATATGGACCTAAGAATTTTGAAGTGAGAAACCAAGAGAAGGAGGTAGTGAAAGCGCAGAGATACCAAATTCTTGCTAGTAGTATCTATATGTAGGATCATCAAAATATCCTTGCTTGTTGCGTAGAAGAACATGAGTACGACAATTGGTTGCAACTAGCACATGTAGGTGCACTAGAGCAACATCATTCAAGACAAGGGACATTAATGAACCTGAAAAGTTTAGGTGTGTATTGGCCATCAATGGAAAAAGATGTCCGACGACTTTGTGATGAATGTCCAAAGTGTTGTAATAGACCACCAATAGAACACACCACTCTATACCATGTGGCCCTAATGCCAGATTGGAGTGAACCTTTGGTTAACTATCTGAGGACAAAGACTTTCCCAAAAGACATGACTCTAGCACGTAAACGAAGCCTTGAGCAGGATGCTCAAGATTTAAAGCTCTTTGGTGATAATCTGTATAGACGAGGGAGAGACGGTTATCTAAGGATATGTGTGCACGAGAGTGAATATCTCAACCTCCTGGAAGCTGCCCATCAAGGTGTAGTAGGAGACCATTTTGGACGTGACAGTGTTATGAAGGTCAGGATTATGGTGGAGCACTCTCCATATGGATGCCCACACATATGTAAGATGATGCGACATCTGTCAAAGGGCTCTGTATCCTATACGAAGAGACGAGATGCCCCTACAACCCATGTCAAAGGGCTCTGTATCCTATACGAAGAGACGAGATGCCCCTATGTTGAACCACCCTTCTCTGGTAGCTTCTAACTTGTTTTCCATGCTTGCAGTCAAAGCTTTGGTGAGTTCTTCTTTGAGAGCTCCTGTCTTGTTCATATTAATCTCTCCCTCTTCGGGTGTGAGAGAGACCATTGAAGCTTTGAGGAGCTCCAATTCCTCTTTCATGTTTGCCTCTTCTTAGCCCATTCTTCTTTTTCTTTCTTTCTCTCCCTCTCCCACTCTTCTTTCTCTTTCTTCCATGTTTCCCTCTTCTTATGATATAATTCTACTTCTTTCTCGAGCTTTGAGAGGTGGTTGATGATGTTCGTGATAGTGGAGTCCACCATCTTCTTGTTTTCTTTGATAGCTATGGTGAGTTTGTCCTCCATTTCATCAAATCGTCCTTCTTAACCATAGCGGTCATTGCGTTCGAAGATAGAAAAATGCTCAGTGTGCTGAGCCCAAAGACTTGTGGAGAGAGATGCGGAGAGAGAGAGAGAGAGAGAGAGAGAGAGAGAGAGAGAGAGAGAGAGAGAGAGAGAGAGAGAGAGAGAGAGAGAGAGAGAGAGAGAGAGAGAGAGAGAGAGAGTTGGAATTCAATGTACATAGGGTCCATTTTAAGCAAATCCACATTTAGGACTTAGCAATTTTTGTACAGTTTGGGTAAAACTTTTTTAGGCCAGATAGATAGAGCTTGGCGAGAGCTATCTAGTGATATGCTTCGTTCAGTCATCAGAGGTCAGACTTGGGAGACAAGTAAAACCCTAATTTTGCCCAAAATGGAGGATGAACAATTTTTAGGATCCAAACTCAAAAGCAGTTAGGTTCTGAAGTCAAGGTGGAAAAAGCTTACAAATTTTGGCGATAAAAATAAAATCAAACTCAATTTTTGCCATAGAATTATTTTAAGCCAAAAAGCAAAAATTACGATAAAAAAAAACGATAGTGGGTTTTTTATCTTACGAGCAGCTTTTATGCAAATTTGATCGAATGCTTTATTTTGGGAGACTGTAATCTATATAAGGAGCACTTGGGACACTATTTTGACAATCTTGGAACTAGAGTTGATGCTTACTTGTGTCAATTTTGGAGTTCTGAAGCTTTGAAGGTGAAGGAAGGTGAAGGAAGGTGAAGGAGAGGCTACTCTCTTGGAGCAAGGAGTCTTTTACAAGATGGTGGCAGCTATCTTTTGTAAGTTAACCTTATTTTCTGTTTTTAGGGTTTTTGAACTCTAATTTCAGAATTAGGGTTTATTGATTTTCAGATTTGTTGCACTTTCTTGAGAGGTTAGGTTCACTTTGTTGCTCATTCGCTTCACACACACTCAGATTACAACAACATAATCTGAATTCTGTACATCATCATCTTCTTGGCACAATTATATGGCTGAGTAGTACTCCCATGTTGTAATTCGACCATCTAGTGAGTGCACAATTATATGGCTGAGTAGTACTCCCATGTTGTAATTCGACCATCTATATTTAGTGAGTAAGCACTTTGCTTACGTTACTTACTCTTGTCTCAAGATCTATTTCTATCTCGCTTATCATCTTGTGTAATTAAGTGTGTATGCTCAAAGGTTTTTAGTATTGGAAGATCCTTGGGCCTCAAATTCCAACACTTCGTATCATAGCATAATTGACATACGCACTTAGTTAAGATGAGTGAGTATAGAATTGAGATTGAGGACAAGTTGGATGGATCCTATGAGACAAAACATAAGATACATGATGCGGATGTCATCCGACTGTCACAAAAGTAAAACAAGATCATAAAAAGTGAATACAATCTAGTCTCAAACATGTGTGGTAAAATACTAAGGTTGATGGAGCCCTATCTTTGGGGTTTTATGCATGTCTATATGCTGAGGGCAATACAATCATGAAGATGCATCTGTCTTCGAGCTCCATCCAGTGGTGGAGAGAGAGAGAGAGAGAGAGAGAGAGAGAGAGAGAGAGAGAGAGAGAGAGAGAGAGAGAGAGAGAGAGAGAGAGAGAGAGAGAGAGAGAAAGAGAGAGAGAGAGAGAGAGAGAGAGAGAGAGAGAGAGAGAGAGAGAGAGAGAGAGAGAGAGAGAGAGAGAGAGAGAGAGAGAGAGAGAGAGAGAGAGAGAGAGAGAGAGAGAGAGAGAGAGAGAGAGAAGAGAGAGAGAGAATCATGTTAACTCTGGTCATCTCTATGTAGCATTGAAAAGAAAAATACTCGCTACAAAAAAAGTACTATGTAGGCTAAAAACAACAAGATGATGTCGTACTTAGCAATGGTGGAATAGTGAAGATAAAGTAGTGGTGCAAGGAGGAGTATGGCTCTGACTCCGCAGAGAATGGCCACCTAATACATGGGGAAGAGTTGCTCTGACTCTGTAGATAATGGCCACCTTATACATGGGGACCTATGTGGTCGTTGGTACCCACATGTACGTGGTCTCCATCACCCTCTCTGTGCCGCTGGCTGCTCGAGTGTGAGCCCTATCTTTGGAAGGCTGGTCTATCCGGTGTGGCTCAAGTCACCGAAAGAACTGAGTAATAGTCTGCTGGGTGCCCGTCTGTGTCTGATGAGTATGATGTAGCCTCTGCTCACGTCTCTCATATGCTGTCATGATGAAGGGACCCATCCTCCGCTGGTCTCTTGTGGTCATGCATGACTAGAGTGACTCCTCAATCTGGAACTGTGCTCGTACGTCTGAGAATAGTGACATCTTGTAATCACGTGCTATATTAACATCTTCCAAAGGTTAAGCTTGACCTATGAGACAAACCATGTACAACTGTGGTAATCTTTGTGTAGAAGTGAAAGGAAAAATACTCACTACGTAGAAGTGTGTAGTCTGAAAACAATATAAGGATGGTGTAACTGGTAATGAGGGGGTACTGGGGACAAAGTAGCTCTGCATGGGAGGCGTGTAGCTGTTACTGTGCAAATAATTGCCACCAAATACAGGGGGGACCCAAGGGGGGAGTGAAAGTGTATGCCGTAGCTGCTGAATCTTGATGATGGGTGGAGGTGGGTGGAGTATGTTGTACATTGGTTGCAGTTTGAATACCTCCTGAAAGAGGGCTGTCCAAGTGGTTGTAGTGCACCTATGGTCCATCATGTGGTCATGGGCTATCCTGATGCGTGAGATATCCTCCTGGTGCAATCGTGGTTGTCAGTACCCAACCATGCGTGGTCGGCATCACGCTCTTAGCCGCTGCCTGCTGGAGTGTGAGCCCTATGCCTTTGGGAGGTTGTCTTGTCTGATATGGCCCAGCTCACTGAAAGAGCTGAGTGTTGGTCTTCTGGGTACTCACCTGTGTATAAGATTTTCCTCTCCCTTTACTCTCTCTCTCTCTCTCGTTTTGAGTTAATTGTGAGTTTAAAAGCTAACAATGCTCTCCGTCATCTGCCAGCACAACATAGTCAAGGATAGGAGTATACCTATCTAGAACTTGTTCTGATTCTTGTGGATCCTCTTGCCAATGATTTACATTTTCTCGTAGTTCTTCATCATCGTCGGGAATGTCAAGTTGTCCATCACTTCAGTGGCTCAGGCTTCAGAATCTGTTTTCAGCTTGCTGCTCATCAGAATGTGCTGATTCTTGACCCTCAGTTTGTCACCAAAATCATCATTTTGTAAATCCTCTTTTGCCTCGATTATGATAGATTTATGTTCAATTACTTCTTCACTTTCAGTTGTTATTGATGACTAGTTCTCCTCACACTTGACCCTTTTCTTCTCGTTTTCACCTCTATTCCATGTTCTTGAAGACAACATCGCGACTGTGAATAATCCTCTTTGACAGAAGGTCCCAAAGCCTTTATCCCATTCGTCCTCCTCCATAAGCCATGAAAATTCCTCTGATAGATTTTGTATCTAGCTTTGACCTCTTTTCCAATGGAATGTGCACTTATGTATTGCAGCCAGAAACTTGCAAGTAGTCATGTGAAGCAAGCTTTCCAAACTAGGCCTCCTCAAGAATCTTAATAACTATAGCATCGTTGGGAGACCTATTGGAAACATGGACTGTGGTTTTAAGTGCCTCTCCCCAAAAATATTGGGGGAGATTAACAATGGAGAGAATGCAACGGATCCTCTCACATGACATGCAATGTAAGTCTTCCAGCTACCCATTGGATGAAAGGTTGAAGGAGGTTCTCAATTCCCTCTTGATACCGTACTTTGCACACAAAATTATCAAATTGCTTGTTCAAATATGTCAATGTCATTATCTATTCTTAAGGCCTCAAGTTATTTTACCAATCTAGTTACATACATATGTAGGATGGCTTCCGACTTTTATATATTGTACATATACTTTTCAACTTCCATCTGTGATTAGTTTGTTGACTTTTAAATTAAGTCAAAATGGTTGATAAAAAACGATCAACAGATGCTCAAAGATTTTTTTGTACCATCGAATGCTACTCAAAGAGAGCTTTCCATTCATGTATAACACCATCAGCCACCTCTAACCCATGGAAAAGTCGAACCCTAATTTTGATCAAAGAGTCAATGGCCCTTAAAAAAATCAACATAAATTCTAAAAAGTCAAATAAAAACTTATGAAAAACAATGCCACATGTCATGTGGAAGCCTATGCCACCTCATTACGATCCAAAAGCAAAATCACAAGTCATAAAAGCTCAAAAAATTGGATCGTTAAATCTTACAAATGCTCATGTGCTAAAAATTTGGTATCAGAGCAGATATTAGAGGAGTCCAACAGGTATTGCAGCCAAAATTTTGAGCAACTGTTTAGATTCAGTATCAAGGAGAAAAATCAGGTTGAAGAGGAGGTCTCAAAGTTTAAATAGCAGGAGGTATAAGAAAAGGTTTTGTATATGTAAAGAGCAAGAGCTCTTGTGTGTTTCTAGCTCTCTGTCAAGCAACTTTGTACATCCAGCAGAAAGCTGTTATATCTGTGCAGCTCTCTATCGAGCCTTTGTTCGTTGCTTAGCTGCTATTTTATCGTGCCCAGCTGCTCTTATTAAAGCACAAGCTAGTTTATCTATCTGCTACCCTGTTTGCCCAACTCAGTTCAGAAGCTCTTTGTTGTGTCCAATGGGTGTACAGTACTTCAGTAATTTGCATCCAGCAAGTACATATATAGTTGTGCAAATATAGCTTTGTGAGTACTTCATATAACTCAGTTCAACAAGTAACATACTATATGTGGCCTGTATGAATCCAAACATTTGCACACATTGAGCTTATATTGCTCAAAAGCATTTGATTTTAGGTTATACGTTGATTTATATTGACTCCACATTTTCTCTTTGCATCTCCTTCACTCTATTTAGCATATCCATATGTAAGTGAACCTTAGTCAAACTCTGGTCAACTGAAGGTAAGTGGTCAAAGTTGGTCAAATGAGATAACTATGACCAAAGAGAAAGGTAGTAGATTTTGGAATTGATTGAATTTGGATTTAATTTCAAAACTAAGAGCTTGAAACTCTTAGATTCACTCTATTTGCACCTCCAACTCCTTATCTACTTGTTAAATGCAAGGAAAAATCAACTTACTTGTGTAAGGTAGATCGAGTCAACTAGTCATCTAATTGAATATCTTGGTTATCTAGCTGTTGTTCATCCATATCTTGTTATTTTGTACATTCGATCTTGTCTAATACATGCTTGCTTGTGCAAGATGTATGCTCCTTATATTAAGTTAAGATTTCTTATTCTAGTACTTTGTGGACATAAACTCTAACTTACATCTTTGAGCATTTTGTCCATCTTGCCTAGTCTTAGTAAGCATCTTAATTGGTCACCCATTCTGACATATGAACTTGCTTTGTGCATACAAAGTTAGTTCATATAGAGTTTCTTGTGTAAATGATTTGTGTAGCTAAACTCTATCTTGTTCCATGAGCTTGTTTTTAAATATATTCCCATGGCCGACCAAACCAATGACCTAATGTCTTGTCTAGTGATGATAAACTTGAAAGAATCTTTAATTATGCATATTGGATTCCCATGATCAAAGATACTTTGATAGTAAGAAAATTATGGATATATGTGAGATGTGATGAGGGGCCTATATCTACACATTGAAAGGGACGAAGAAGAGGGATCAATATGATGAAGTTTCTACTTCTACGTTTAGCAAACAAATGCCACCCACACCTAATTAAGTTTCTATAGGTTAATCTTGTCAAGATCATCATAGATGAGATTCTAGAGATGCTCGAGCATGGTTCGCATTATTCTTTCTATAAAAAGGTATATGATTCCACGTACATGTCTTTGCATTACATCTAGAGAAGCATGGGATAGACTTGAAGATCTCTTCTATTCACCTAATGTTTCTAGAAAACATTTTGACTTAGGGTTGGAATTTTGATCAACATGTATTTGCCAAAGACCCAAGTGTTCTATATGGTTGCAAGTTGACCAACCTTTGATAAAACTTTGACCTTTAATTTTTGTAGCTTTAATTTGCATCTTGAGCTCCTTCGTGGAGGGTTGCCCACTTTTTGAACAATCCCCGTCTCACTTGACACTAGGTGAATATGCCAAGTATGTATATTTGTTAACTATTGAAGTTAGTATTAATAATGATTTAGGTACCTATCTAGTTTTCATAGATCATGCAAAGCATCCACCAACATACACAAGGAGCTTTGACATGATGGTCACTCTCATAACACACATCACAAAGATCTCCCAAATCCCTTACTCTTCTCAACCAAGTATTACTTGGAAGGATGGAGACATATATAGTTTGCAATATAATTGAGATAGATTATATACTCAAACATACTCCCAAGATTATCAAGGTTGATCAATCATTTTTAAATCAAGATAATATGCTCTAATCTACTCCTACCAAACACTCACACATAAAGATGATATGATTTAGCATGATAGTCAGTGGTTCACTCCAGCCACGTCATCTTTATCTTTTTCTAAAGCATTTGTAAACACACTTACATACACATAAATATGTACACACACACACACATATACACACATAGGCACACACACACATACACACACACACATACACACAAATACACACACATATACACACATACAAAAATAAGGTTGCATACACACATGCACACATAATGCATACACATGCACACACATATACACATACATATACACACACATACACACACACATACACACACACATACACACACACATACACACACATACACACACACATACACACACATACACACATACACATATATGCATACACACACATAGAGAGAGACATGCACACACATACACATACATGCATACATAATGCATATGCATATGCATACATCCATACATACTTACATGCATACACACACATATGCATACATAATGCATATGCATATGTGTACATACATACATACTTACATGCATACACACACATATGCATGCATAATTCACATGCATACATACACATACATAATGCATATGCATACATACACATACATAATGCATACACATACATATGCATACACACATATGCATACATACACACATAGACACATACACACATAGACACATACACACACATAGACACATACACACACATAGACACATACACACACATAAACACATACACACTCATAGACACACACACATACACATAGACGCGCACACACATACACACACTTATACACACACATACACACATAGACACATACACACATAATGATGCATTCACACACATACACATGCATACACACATAGACACACATACACACACACATAGACACACACACACATAGACACACATATACACACACATATACACATATACATACACACTCATAGACACACATAATGATGCATTCACACACATACACATGCATACACACATAGACACACATATACACTTACACATCCAAACATACACACTCATAGACACACATTCATACACACACACATCCAAACATACACACTCATAGACACACACACATACACACAGACGTGCACACACATACACACACATATACACACACACATACACACATAGACACATACACACATATACACATAATGATGCATTCACACACATACACATGCATACACACATAGACACACATATACACACACACATACACACATACACACATACACACATACACTCATACACACACATATATGCATACACACACACATAGAGAGACATACACACACATACACATACATGCATACATATGCATACATAATGCATATGCACATACACACACATAGACACATACACACTCATAGACGCGTAGCGACACATACACATAGACACACACACATACACACACATATACACAAACACATACACACATAGACACATAGACACATAGACACATAGACACATACACACATACACACATAATGATGCATACACACACATACACATGCATATGCATACATACATGCATACACATACACACATAAACACATACACACACATAGACACATAGACACATACACACTCATAGATACACACACATACACATAGACACACACACATACACACACATAGACACACACACATGCACACATACACACATACACATGCATACACACACATACACATGCATACATACACATACACATGCATACACACATACAGACACATATACACATACATACACACATACACACATACACACATACACACACATATATGCATACACACACACACATAGAGAGACATACACACATAAACACATACATGCATACATATGCATACATAATGCATATGCATATGCATACAATGTACATACATACTTACATGCATACATAATGCACATGCATAGATACATACACACACACACACATAGACACATACACACATAGACACATACACACACACAAACACATACATACTCATAGATACACACACATACACATAGACACACACACATACACACACATATACACACACATACACACATAATGATGCATACACACACATACACATGCATACACACATACAGACACATGTACACACACATTCACACACATATATGCATACACACACATAGAGAGACATACACACACATACACATACATGCATACATATTGCATATGCATATGCATACATACATACTTACATGCATACATACATATTTACATGCATACATAATGCACATGCTTACATACACATACATAATGCATACACACACATACACACATATGCATACATAATGCATATGCATATGCATACATAATGCATATGCATATGCATACATAATGCATATGCATATGCATACATACATACTTATATGCATACATAATGCACATGCTTACATACACGTACATAATGCATACACACACACATACACACATAGACACATACACACATAATGATGCATACACACACATACATATGCATACACACACATATGCATACATACATGCATACACTTACACACACATAGATACATACACATAAACACATACACACTCATAGACACACACACATACACATAGTCCTAGACACACACACATATACACACACACATACACACATAGACACATACACACGTAATGATGCATACACACATACACATGCATACATAGACACACATAATGATGCATACACACACATACATATGCATACACGCACATACATATGCATACACACACATATGCATACATAAATGCATACACATACACACATACACACATACACACATACACACATACACACATACACACACATAGATACATACATACACATAAACACATACACACTCATAGACACACACACACACATAGACACATAGACACATACACACATAATGATGCATACACACACATACATATGCATACACACACATATGCATACATACATGCATACACATACACACACATAGATACATACACATAAACACATACACACTCATAGACACACACACATACACATAGACACACACACATATACACACACACATACACACATAGACACATACACACGTAATGATGCATACACACATACACATGCATACATAGACACACATAATGATGCATACACACACATACATATGCATACACACACATACATATGCATACACACACATATGCATACATACATGCATACACATGCACACATAGACACATACACACACATAGATACATACATACACATAAACACATACACACTCATAGACACACACACACACATACACACATACACACATACACACATAATGATGCATACACACATACACATGCATACATAGACACACATAATGATGCATACACACACATACATATGCAAACACATCAACACTCATAGACACACACACATACACATAGATACACACACACATATACACACACATACACACATAGACACATACACACATAATGATGCATACACACACATACACATGCATACACACACATATGCATACATACATGCATACACATACACACATAGGCACATACACACACATAGATACATACATACACATAAACACATACACACTCATAGACACACACACATACACATAGACACACACACACGCACACATATACACACACAAACACACATAGACACTTACATGCATAATGATGCATACACAGACATACACATGCATACACACATACAAACACATATACACACACACATACACACATATATGCATACATACACACATATATGCATACACACACATAGAGAGACATACTCACACATACACATACATGCATATATATACATACATACATAATGCATATGCATATGCATACATACATACATACATGCATACACACACACACATATACACATACATACACACACACATATACACACACATACACACATAGATACATATACACATAATGATGCATACACACACATACACATGCATACACACATACACACATATACACACACATACATACACACACATGCATACATACCCATACTTAATGCATACACACTTACATATGTACACGTATATATATATTGATTTCTAACCATTTTGTTTTATATGTTAGGTATTATGGATCCCAGTAGAGAGAGAAAGGCGAAACTCACTCTCATAAGAAGTCTTATGAGAGCAAGAGTTCCGTCTGATACTCTAGGGGCCATAATGCGTGATTACTCAGAGATGTCTGATGAGGAGCTGGATTATATGATCAAGATGCTTACCCAGCAATCAGACGAGGGCTCTTCTGCGGCTCCACATGCAGGAAGAGAGCTAGCTCCTCATAGGTATGTTTTGTTTTCATAAACTTTTTTAATGATATTATAACACATATTTTTATTTATTTCTATCTATCTATTTTCAGGACACCTATACCACCTCCAACACGTGATAGCAGAGCAGAGTTGCCTATGAGGACATGCATAGGCACCTTAGGATTAGAGTGCGACATAGAGCGAGAGGGGAACATTGTGTATATAGGGAATGGATTG
>CM035406.1:258012568-258030068 GCA_020310875.1 Ceratopteris richardii | reverse complement strand
TCAATATATTTCGTTTGACACAAAGCCATTCCACCATCAACTTGCATAAAATGAATGCCCAAATAGTGATGCAAATGCCCCAAATCAGACATCTCAAATGAGGCATGCAAATCAGCCTTGAAATAAGCAATATGCTTCTCAAGAGGACCAGTGAGCAGCATGTCCTCAACATAGACAACAATGATTAGAAGCATATCATTAGCATGCTTAACATATAAGGTGCTTTCAGTTGGACTCTTCTCAAAACCATGTGCAATCAGATAGGCATGTATCTTCTCATACCAAGTACGTGGTGCTTGCTTTAAACCATATAATGCCTTCTTTAACCTGCACACCTGGTTTTCATGCCCTTTCTGCACAAAGCCACGGGGCTGAAAAACATACTCTTCTTCATGCAAGTCACCATTCAGAAATGTTGTTTTAATGTCCAACTGATGTACATTCCAACCATGATGAGCTGCAAGTGCACAAATGCTCCAGACAGTAGTCATACGACATGTAGGTGCAAAGGTCTCATCAAAGTCAATGCCTCTTTCCTGTGCATAACCCTTTGCAACAAGCCTAGCCTTATACCTGTCAACTGTACCATCCGATTTACGCTTCAGCTTGTATACCCACTTAGTGCCAATGGCCTTCTTGCCAGGAGGCAAGTCACATAAAGACCAAGTACCATTCTTCATTATAGCATCATATTCAGATTGCATAGCAACCATCCAATTTTCTGAATTTTGTGCTTCATCAAACGAAACAGGCTTGCGGTCATGCCAAGCAATAGATGGCTTGCGGTCATGCCAAGCCTCCTATGGAGTGATAGACTGCAGCGCTTTGGTGGGACACCTGTTCAGTACATATGTTGAACACATGACAGCCTCAAGCCAGAAACTATGTGGTAAAGCCTGACTCTTGACCATAGACCTCGCCATATCCATGAGTGACCTGTTCTTTCATTCAGCAACTCCATTCTGTTGAGGTGCATACGGCATTGTACACTGGTGTTTTATCCCACGTTCAGCCAGAAATGCATTAAAATCACAAGACATATATTCCCCCCCTCAATCAGAACGAAGGGTGCCCATTTTACATGCTGACAGATTTTCAGCCAAAACCAAAAACTGTTTGAAGCACATGAACACTTCGGACTTTGCCTTCAATGGATATACGCATGCATGCCTAGAAAAATCATCGATGAAAGTCACGAAGTAAAGATAATTCCCAAAGGAAGGTGTTTGCATAGGACCACAGACATCACTATGTACAAGCTACAAGTTCTCAGTAGCCCGAACTGAACCATCTTTTGGAAAGGACGAACGCTGCATTTTGCCCAAAATACAGCCTTCACAAACATGTTTTCCAGGTGCCTCAAGTTTAGGCAAAGAGGATACCATTTCATATTTCTGCAGGCATAGCAAACTAGCAAAATTTAGATGACCAAAGCGTGCATGCCAAAGCTTTGCATCTGACATAGCCTGAGAATCATTTACTGCACATGCCAAATCATTTACAGATCTTTCATAGTCTATGAGCTTATACAACCCACGACATAAAATGCTAGAAGCAATAATCACATCGCCCTTTGACAGATCATGAACTGTACACCTGTCATCAACAAATTTCACAACCAAGCCAATCTTGGCTAATGCAGAAACTGATAACAGGTTCTTCTTGATCCCTGGCACAAATAAAGCGTCTGACAGAGTGAAAGAACTACCATCAGCAGTAGTCAGAATGATCTTACAAACTCCCATAACATGATAAGAGGAGTTGTTGGCGCATGTAACAGCATTCCCTGCAGGGGCAAGCTCGAGTGAAGAGAAGAAACTGCGCTGTGAGGTAATATGTTTGGTCGCCCCACTGTCAAAATACTAAACATCTGAGTCTACTGCAAACATGCACTACTCATGAGAAGATGGGTCAAAACTACAGATAGTAGTAAACGCCCATTCTTCTTCCTGCACAAGATTAGCAGACTCTGATTCAGAGAATGGATCTATCGTGTCGAGAATGAAACACCAATATCTATCAAGACTAAAGCATTTGTACATTTGTACATCTTTGGAAATGGAACTAAAGCATTTGTACATGTGCCTAAAGATGATCGACATAAGCTATCATCTAAGTCCAAGAAGTATATTTTCATTGGGTATAGTGAACAAGCCTATAGATTGTATGATATGGAAAACCACTCCATCACTATTTCCAAAGATGTAATCTTTGATGAATCCTCTAAGTACTCAAGTAAAGATCCAAGCTCAAGTTCCAATCCATCCATCTACACTTTAGAGAGGGACATAATCATTTCCAAGCAGAATTCATAAGAAGCTACTTCCCAACAACCTAGAAGGTCTCAAAGAATTATTAAGAAGCAACAAAGAGAACCAAGTCATTATGTAAAGTGCGCATTTATGCATCAGATCCAACAAATTTCGGAGCCTTCTAACTTTAAAGAAGCTCAAGACCAACCAGAGTGGGAAGAAGCAATGCAAATTGAGAAGGATGGATTCAAAAGAAAAATAATTGGACATTTGTATGTAAGCCATCTAATCATCAAGTCATAGGAGTCAAGTGGCTTTATAGAATCAAATACAAGTCAGATGGAACTTTGGATAAATACAAAACACAACTAATAGCGAAACGATATAAGCAAATGCACGACATTGACTATGATTAAACTTTTTCCCCTACTATAAGGTTCACAACCACTCAATTAATCCTTGCCTTGTGCTCACTTAATGACCCATCTACCAACTTGATGTAAAAAGTGTTTTCCTCAATGGTGATCTTCACGGAGAAGTATTTGGAAGAATAAAATGGTTTCCCAATCAAATGAAAGGAAGATCATGTCTAAAAACTACACAAAGATTTTTATGGACTAAAGCAAGCTCCATGGGCTTGTTATGAGAAAATACACAAGTTCTTTGAAAATAAAGGATTCCATCAAAGCACTATTGATGCTAAACTCTATAACTATTAGAAAGATCCCAAGTTTATTTGACATTGGTCAGCATTGGCCATCACCAAGAATCTAGTCTCCCATGCTTGGACCAAGCACATCGAGATCCAATACCGCTTCATCCACAAGAAGATTGTATCTTTAGATATTGTTGTGGAGTAATGTACCTCTCTAGAGAACCTCGCAGGTAGGTTCATGAAGGCTCTACCTCAAGTTCCACTTCAATGCTTGGTGGATCTCTATTGCATTCATCCACTCAAAAATGAAGCCAGAGAGGGGATGTTGATACATGATTTCATTGAATCAATATTGTTTGTTTCAATATTCTCTAAGTATGATATCTCTTCTTCACAGTATATCATTAGATATTGGACATTTTTTACATCCATAATAATAAAAAAGATTAAAAATCATGACTCTATTCTCCTTTTAAATTTGTTAAGAAAAATATGGGCACTAATTTTTTTAATTTTATTATTCTTATTATTCTTAAACATAATGAAAAGTAATTCTTATTATTGTGATATGTGTGAACACACGAGGACCGTCGAGGCATATTTTTCCCTCTTTAGGAGTTTTTTTCCCTTGGCTTGTATATATGCCTATAACCCTAATGGGTCACTTATCTTTGTATATTCTCTTGGTAATACATTCAGTATTGTATGTTGTGCTCCAAGCTTCTTCTTCTACCTTGTGTTGTTGACGTGCTTCCCTAGACCTCAAACTCCAACAATTGGTATTAGAGCAGGTCATCGCTTCATCTAAGGCATCATCGACGCCCCTCTGGTAATAGTCCTAGAATTGCAGGAAAATTAGTAAGCATACTCAAGGCAATTGGGAGTTCAAAATTGCTTTGTTCTATGGTGACAAAAACATGATCTGAGCTTGTTTCGGCCTTTGAATGCACTATCATAGTGCTTGTGTAGGCAATTTTGACTTTTTGTGCCAAAGATATATACAGGTTTTGGTTCGCTAGTATAAGCTTCTCAAAGTCTACTACAGGTTTAGCAGAACTTGACAGGGTAGTTCTGTTCAACTCTTTGAGATACAATCATTTTTCTGCATCATATTATTTTAATCAGTAGCCATGGTTGAAAGTAGTGATGTATTCTGTATGTTGGCTATTGAGGATAAGTTGGGTGGTACCAATTACCCATTATGGGCTTACATGATGTGTAATGTATTGGTTGCAAAAGGACTGTGGAAAATTGTGCAGGGTGTTGAAAAACATCCTATTACACCTACAAATATAATTATTAAAGTTGATGCAGATGGCATTGAAGATGATGATATTCTTCAGGTTCCTATTCGTGATATAGTTCCTAGTACACCTATTGTAGAGCAACTTCATTGGGATGGCAAAGATGCTCAGGCATATGCATTGATAGCCTTGTCTGTCAAACGTTCCATTATTCCTCACATTCACTCTTGCAAAACAAAAAGGATGATTGAGATACACTTACCACTTTATACCAGGCAATGAATGAGGCTCATGTTGCTTACTTCCAAAAACAACTGGAGAGTGAGCACATGAATGAAGGAGATTCCATGGATAGTTTTCTGATAAAAATCAATGATTTGAAGGAGCAGTTGATTTCTACTGATGAAGTCTTGCGTGACAGCTCACTTGTGGAGACTTTCTGAATGGTCTTCCATATTCATATCAGAGTTTTGCTTCTACTCTTCGATTGATGATGAAAGGCAATCCAATTGCCTTAACATGGTTAGTCTTCATTCTATTGGAGGAAGATTAGTCTACGCAGAATAGGTCCATTATGTGTGTTGCATATCAAGCTTTCCTAGCTAGTCAAAAGGGCAAAGGTAAATGGAGCTCATCTACTAGTACACAAAAATCTACTAATTCTGTACAATCAAAGAATGATAGAGACGAGAATCATAGTTGTTAGCAACATTTTAGCAACGTCCAAGGCAACGCATTGCTAACGCGTTAGCAACATAGCAACGTTTGGGCCTAGACGTTGCTAAAACGTTGCAAACATGATTTTTTTTGTTTGGGATTTTTTTTAAATATATTTTGATATCCTAAGCTTCCTATAGCTAATACATGATGAAGTGCATCCATGTACACATATAAATAAATATACACACATATACCTTATGACTTAAGAGTAGATATGAGACATATCGCATGTATATTACACACATGCATGCATAACATATATACATACATACACACACACACACACATATATATATACACACATACACACATAACATACATAACATACACACACACAACATATATACACACACACGCACACACACACACACACACACATATATATATATATATATATATATATATATATATATATATATATATATATATATATATATATATATATATATATATATATATATATATATATATATATATATATATATATATATATAGGGGGGGGGGGGATATATGTCTTCTGATGTTAATGCATTTATGGATGAACATGGGATGAAACATCACTATACAGTGTCGTATACACCTCGACTCAATAGAGTTGGTGAAAGGAAGAATAGGTCACTCATGGAGATGGTGAGTTGTATGGTCGATAGTCAAGGTTTACCACACAGTTTTTGGCTTGGCGTGGTCGCAAGCCATCTGTTTCTCACCTATGTGTCTTTGGATCTTTGGCATATACATTAGTGTGTGAACAACAATGCAAGAAATTGGATGAAATGAAATGTATTTTTGTTGGGTACACTTCTGAAAGCAAAGGCTATCGTCTATATCATCCATAAACTAAAAAAAAAAGTGTTAGTCGTGATGTTGTTTTTGTGGAAGATGCTATTCAGCCATTACTTTCATGTACTAAGAAGACAACAGTTAGCTCCAAAGATGTATATGATACTTTGTTGCCTCTTTTCATAGGTGGACAATCTAGTGCTAGTCCAAATGAGGCAATTTCTTAGCCTTTATAGGTTTCACATGATGATGCAAAACATTCCATTTTTTATGCAGATTTACATTATGCACTTATTGATGAGAGAACTAATATAGAGGAGGCAAAAACTATGCCTAAATGGATATGTGGGCTTTGTGAGATAGCAAATTTGATGCACCTCTATCATATCATACTTGTTCAGGCTCTCATAGTGCTTCTTTTGCATCAGATTGTTATGCTATGGCTACCTCTAGTCTTTGTGATGAGAGAGAGCATGTTTCATTTGATGAAACACAAAATTCTGAAAATTGGATGGCTTCTATGCAATCAGAATATGATGATATTATGAAAAATGGTACCTGGTCTTTATGTGACTTGCCCCCTGGCAAGAAGGCTATTGGCACTAAGTGGGTATACAAGCTGAAGCATAAGCTTGATGAAATAGTTGATAGGTATAAGGCTAGGCTTGTTGCAAAAGGTTATGCTCAAGAAAGAGGCATTGATTTTAATGAGATCTTTGCACCTACATGCCGAACGACTATTGTTGGTTGGTTGGAACATACATTACTTGGACATTAAAACTACATTTTTGAATTGCGACTTGCATGAAGAAGTGTATGTTTTTTAGTCCCATGGTTTTGTGCATAAAGGGCATGAAAACAAAGTGTGCAAGTTGAAAAAGGCATTATATGGTTTGAAGCAACCACCATGTGCTTGACATGAAAAGATACATGCCTCCTTGATTGCACATGGTTTTGAGAATAGTTCAAATGAGGGCACCTTATACGTTAAGCATGCAAATGATGTGCTTCTGATCATTGTTGTCTATGTTGATGACATGTTGCTCGCTGGTCCTAATGAGAAGCATATTGCTGATTTTAAGGCTGATTTTCATGCATATGAGTCAAATTTGGGGCATTTGCATCATTATTTGGGCATTCGATTTATGCAAGTTGATGGCAGACTAGCTTCGTGTCAAACAAAATATATTAACACATTATTGTAGTGTTTTGGCCTTGAAGATTGCAAACCTATTGCCACTCCTATGGAGACAAATCTATGGTTGATTCTTCATGATTTTGAAGATGCATTTGATATTGTTCTCTATCAATAGGTTGTTGGATGCTTGATTTACTTACGCATTACTCGGCTAGATATTCAATTTGTTGCCTCAGAGGTGAGCACATTTATGCATTGGCAGACAGTTAAGTGCATCTTTTGTTACTTGAGTGGTACCCAACTACTTGGATTTTTTATCCGAGGAGGGAATTAGTACCACCAGATTTACATGTTTTTTTTACTCTAACTGGGTTGCTTATTATGACATTCATGTGTTCACCATTGGTTTTTGCTTCATGCTTGGTAGCTCAAGAAGCAACCTACTATGGCCACTTCTAGTTGTGAGGCTGAGTATAGGACAACTTTCACAATGACTGTTGAGCATGTGTGGCTCAGATACCTTATGACTGATTTGGGTGTTGGTCAGTCTTATGCCACCACCATCTTCACTGACAGTCAGAGCACATTGGCAGATGTGAGGAACCCTGTGTTCCATGCTAGCACTAAGCACATTGAGGTGCACTATCATTATGTTGGGGAGAGGTTCTCTATTGGAGAGATCATTTTGGCATATATGCCCACACAAGAGAACATTGTAAACCTTTTCACAAAGGCTCTGCCTAGGGAGAAGTTTGAAGCTTTTCGTAGAGCTTTGGGCTTACTTCCTTTTTTGGATTTATTCCACATAGCTTGGCACTTCCTTTGTTAGACATTGACCCACATGGATCAATGCATTTGATCCACAGTGATCAGTCCATATGATCCACAGGGATCAGTTCCTGTGTGTGAGGGACAAGGGCCAGCTAGCCAAGGTCCCATGCTCGGGGGATACCCTAAGGTACTTTGGTAGTAATCGGAACTGCTTTGGTAGTAATGGGAATAAGTGTTGCATGATGGGCACATGTTCACACTAGACTATTCCATATCATTACTATTTTTAGAGTATACAAATTTTTGGAGTGCTTGGGCATGGGACCCGCTCTTAGTGCATGAGTGCATAGGAGATTTATTTTCCACGTGTCTCAGCCGTCTCTTAGATCACCCTAGAGACTGAACTCTATGCATTCCTTTTGGTTTGAGCAAATAATCGTTCCCTATGTATATATAGTTTCTACTAATTTATCAAGGACATATGGGATATAAGATGACGCTTGCACGCTCGTCAGGTTGAAGGCATGGCTACAGAGAACGCCTTTGCTCTTTGAAGGCCATAGTTAAGTGCGAGCCACTTTTGCACTACCTTCTTCCACGTATTTGAGATCTTTCTTGGTCTATAAAGTTCTCTCAGAGATCTTTCAAAAAAGTGACTGCAAGACTCCTTTTGGTCTCAGCCTCAGATAGTTTTGAACTTTTCGATACCTCTTCAATGACCCTCTTTCAAGCATTATTTGGAAGCATTGATTCTCGGAGGAGTATTGGCATGCTATTTCGGTGAAGGGTGGATCATCTTTAGCATGTACACACACCTGCAAATTACTTTTTGGACCTCCAGATAAGTCTCTTGTCAATTTATATGCATTGTTGCTCTCTTTTTGCATCATACTGCATATAGGATATGCAATTTTGCATAGCATCAAGAGTGTATGCGTAGTTAGGACATACACTCGAATTGTATGGTGCATATATTCTTCTTTGCACGGATAGGTATGTATTTTCTTGCAAGTTAGCGAGGAAAAAAATATACATTTGTCAAGGTGTGTAATCCCCTTTCGGTCTACTTGTAGTTAGATTATGCCTGTTGGCATTGCGAAATTTTTCGGGGTCTATTTGTAGATAGATTGTGCTTGCCGGACCATTCTCATAGAAATCGCTTGTCGTAATTTTTTCGGTTTTAAAAATTGTGCCATTATGCTACCGAATTCAAGCATGTAGAACATACTAAAAGTTTCTTGTTTCTTCATGTTCCATTAAGCAAAGGCTTGTAATTTGTTTCTTTTAAACTGCCACATACTTGTTTTAAGTCTACATAGAATATCCAAATCATTAATGATCAAGATGAATGATTAATAGCGTTCTGATTAAAGAAGTATATAAGCTTGTGGATATCTAGTAGACATCATTGAATGGAGAAATTAATTCAAGAATAAGACCAAGGGAGGTCTTACGACAAGGGTAAATGTTATTAAAGACATAAGAATGAGGAACTTAATAGTTTTGCAGCTAAGAATTCTAGGATTTCTAGTTAGAACTAGAATAGAGGATAGTTCATCCTCAAAGGTTCCATGATCTAAAAGAATGCATGGCATTTTGATCAAAAGGAGAGTCAAGATTTGAAATATGTAAGGTAATACATTTAGAAAAAGATGAGAATTTTTCAAGTGAAAGAATTGCCCTTTTGTAGAAAGGACAAAGTGAGACAAGGGTTAGTTTTACCAAGGTCTCATGAGTTAAAACCTTAGAGGTAAGAGGTCTCAAGGTAATTTTGACACCTTAGAAGAGAAATCTAAGAACACCTACAAGTTTAGGATACTTATAAATTAAGTATCTAGTTCACAAGTAATTACTATAATTACATAGTTATGAGTTCCAGTGCACATGTGACATATCTATGTGTATAAAACAAAGAAGTTTATTTCACAAGAAGTATAGACTTCAGATTTGTGGATTAAAAAGGGAAAATGAAGTTTTTAAAATGCCATAGTTAGAATTAGTAAAAGAAAAGTCATGTAAGAACTTCCTAGATGTGGAGGTTGAGACATAGACTTTAAAGTTTCTAGTTTTCTAAGGAATCATATCTTGATTCTATAGCAACTTAATTCTAAGAGTGAAGAAAAGAGATCCTTAATGGACTCATCTTCATTAAGCAAGAAAGGCAAGTATGTGGGTCATATACTCAAGAGTGGCCAAGATATACAGAACGGCAAGGTTTGCAAAGAGTAAATAAGGCAAGGCTATAGTCTAAGTCCCTAGCAGGGAGTGACACAAGGTTATATAGCAAGGCACGGTTCACATTTATTATATGAGGCAAGGTTGTCTTCAGTCGGGAGTGATTATACAACAATGCAAGGCCTACGAGTAAGAAAGTTAGCTCCAAATGGAAGACAAGTTAAGAAGCAAGTTTGATGTTTCTATTTATAGTGTATCATAAATTAGTGACTAAGTAAAGTGATCAAGTTTGAGCATGAGGGGAGGCAACTACTAATCCATGGAGAATCAAATCTCTGAGAGATGTGATTAGTAAATGCTAGTAAGTTGCGTAAAATTGATTGTAAGTTTATTTATTTCTATATTTTATGCATTCATCTTGTAGTATGATGGATTCATGCAATCATGGAGACTCTAGTTGGAATGCTTTAGCACTTTGAGCAAAAGTGAGAGCAGAATTCCAATAGTTATTCCTAAAAGATTTATTTTCTAGCTTGCCTCCTTGCAAGAACATAGAGTATAGAATTGAATTGGTACCAGGAGCGAGTCTACCTGCTCGGTGACCATTTCAAATGATTTTGCAACAGGAGAATGAAGTCCACAAGGTCGTGGATGAGTATTTATAGAAAGGGCTGATTAGACCCAGCTATTCACCCTTTGTAGCACTAGTTTTTCTAGTGAAGAAGAAAGACAGATCTTATAGGATGTGCATCGATTATCGAGCACTCAATAAGATTACTATCAGACACATATATCCTATGCCCAAGATTGATGATCTTTTAGACACTCTAGGTGGAGCTATTGTAGTTGGTAAAATCGATTTTTTCAAGTGGCTATCATCAGATTAGAGTAAGAGATCATGATACGGCTCATCTAATCTAGAGAACACTCAGTTGTTTCTTTCAAGGATAGAGTATCAATCAATGGGGTTCATATGGATCCCAAGAAGATTTTCGTTGTCTTAGTTTGGCCTTTTCCTTAGGATGAGGGCCAATTACGGTCATTTCTAGGACTTTCCAATTTTTATTCGAAATTCCTCTCTTCTTATTCATTGATAGCAGCACCTATGACAAACTTGCTTCATGGAAAAGTTCTATTCACATTGAAGCACAAGGAGCAAGATGTTGAGTGTAAGACACTGATAGTTTTGATACTATGAAACAAGCTATTTCAAAGTCCCCTATACTCAAAGTGGTCGATCCATAGAAACCCTTTGAGTTAGAGACAGATGCTAGTGGCATAAGCCATAGGGAGAGTTTTGAGCCAAGATGGCAGGCTACTACGTGAACAGGAGTTGTATGCACTTAAAGTCTAGAGTCACTATCTTTATGGTGCAGACTTTAAGGTCTACACAAATCACCATACACTTAAGTATTTTAGTAGTCAACTAGATCTTCGAGGCAGTCAAGCTCGTTGGGCTGAGCTCATACAGGAGTTTCATATGGAAATCCTGTATAGAAGAGCAAAGAGAATATAGTAGTTGATGCATTATCATTGATAATGTATCAAATGAGCTTTATAGTTCTAGAAAGCCCATTGCTTCAAGAGATAAATGAAGCATAGGTGGAAGATCCACATTCGCGCCATGACTGATGACTCTATTATAGGAGACGAGACAGTTCCAATTGTTTCTTCCCCTAACAGAGTGAACATGTCCATTCCGTAGTCTAGTTTCTCACAAGAGAATGGAATAGTTAGACGAAAAGGAAACATTTGCATACCAAATTCCTGATTTTTGAGAAGAAAAGTCATCTAGGTGTTGACAAGACAATATAGCTTGTTAGAAGAACATTTTGGTGGCCTGGATAGCTAGAGATGTCCACACTTACGTTTAACATGCTTCATGTGTCAAGTCAACAAAGTAGAAAGGATAAAGACACCAGGTCTTTTGCATCCTTTACAGATTCTAGATCATAACTTGGATAGTGTATCCATGGACTTCATAGTCGGGTTACCGTGGACCCAAAGGAAGTGGGATACTATCCTAGTTATGGTAGACAAATTGATGATCCGCAAGGATTATGATTTTGGTCCACAGGGATCAAAGTGTCAGATATTGATCCATATGGATCAATCCATTTGATCCACAGGGATCAGAGTATCAGATATTGATCCATAGGGATCAATCCACGTGATCCACGGGGATCAGAGTGGATCATTGATCCATAGGGATCAGTCCACTTGATCCACAGAGATCAATTCATACCCACGTAGGAGATAATAAAAGCTCCACAGGTGGTGGAGTTGTTTATCCAGCATGTCTTCAGATTGCATGGGTTATTGATATCCATAGTTTCATATAGGGATGTCATATTCACACGACCGAGAGGGCCAATCTATTTTTAGAGGATATGTTGAGGGCATGTGTCTGAGAGACACACAAATTGGGATAGTTATTTGCTATTAGTTGAGTTTTCTTTTGAAATGAACTATGGCATGAATCCCAATACTCCTAGTATCATACACATGCCAAGGAACTGTCCTAGTGCTTTGGAGTTCTTAGCGAATGTCCAAGCAAATTTAGAAATAGCTAAAGCCAAGATGCAATGAGCAACTGATAGGGCTAAAGAGTATGCTGATAGGAAGAGATCTCCTAGATCCTTTGAGGAGGGAGACAAAGTCTTTCTTCAGGTACCAACTAGATCTACTTCTCTCCATAGGGAAGCGTAATAAGCTATCACCAAGGTTTTTTGGACCTTGGAAGATAGTTAAAAAGCTAAGTGAAGTTGCATACCGATTAGAGCTTCCTCCAAATTGCCGAGTTCATCTAGTATTTCATGTTAGTAAACTTCAAAAGTATATTTTCAGGGAGGATAATCTAATAGAAGGTATTGTTTCTTTGCACGAAAGTAAAAGCATAGATCATTCTCTAGACAGGGTACTAGATCGGAGACAAAAGAGATTGAGGAATCGTGTCATCCAGGAGTATCTAGTAGTCTGGAGAGGATTACCACTTATTGACTCTACTTGGGAATTAGAAGCTCTGGTTCACCAATACTTTCCCTCATTGATCATTGAGGACAATGATCTTTAGAAGGGGGAGAGAGTGTTAGACATTGATCCACAGGGATCAGTCCATATGATCCGATGAGTTCATGTGTGTGAGGGACAATGGCCAGCTAGCCAAGGTCCCATGCTCGGGGGATACCCTAAGGTACTTTGGTAGTAATGGGGACTGCTTTGGTAGTAATGGGAATAAGTGTTGCATGATGGCCACATGTTCACACCAGACTGTTCCAGATCATTACTATTTTTAGAGTATACCATTGTTATTTTTAGAGTACAAGAGGGTATATATGGATGGGAGGAGAGTCACACACACATCATTCAAGCCTATTGTCTCACATCCTTATACACGAGTGCCAACTCAGTGTTCACTGCATCACTCCTAGGGGGGATTTATTGATATATTTAGGTAGTGATGTGTGTGAACACACTAGGACCACCGGGGCATTATTTTCCCTCTTTAGGGGGTTTTTTCCCTTGGCTTTTATATATGCCTATAACCCTAATGGGTCACTTACCTTTTTAGATTCTCTTGGTAATACATTCAATATTGTGTGTAATTATAATTATTACTATTATTGTTGTTGAAAGTTAGAATTATGACCTACTCTTCCATTGAGTTTGAAATTTGAAAAAAAAACTCTCATACTTAGGAGATCTCTCTTATCCTTCACTTCCATGAACTAATTTTGGATTCATCTACAAGTATTGGACCATGGATTTTTAATCTAAGATTTCAATGTGTTTACCACTACACCATGCAAATGTTGAATCATGGATCTTCATCTTCAATCTAAGTGTTCAATGTGTTACATATTACAACAAGCACATTAGACAATATTCTTTAATCTCAAATTATACCATATAATTATATTTTCATTACATAAAAAAAGTTCCAAACAATGTTAAAAGAAAAAAATATCACAAGGGAGATGCCATTGGTGAGCTCTTATGGGAAAAAGTGATAAAATAATATGTGTCATTTTGATCTCAACTCACTTTCAATGTTATCCTACATAAGATATTTTTTGATGTCAGAATGAAAATCCACTCTGAAGAAAGTGTTTACTCATGCATTCTCATAGCACAGTGGTTTGTTTTTCATCTTTTGAAACAACCCAAGCGACTGATTTATCTCCACATGCTTGTCATGGTGGTAGGACTCATTGTCTCTAGGGCAGGGGATGATGGTTCAACTTCAGACCATTGTAGACACCCCCTACTCAGATGCATGGATAATATTAGGTATTTGGGCCTATCTAGTGTGACCTTCAAACGCCTGACCTTTAGGGCCAGTTATTGGCATCAACCTTCAAGCTCTTATGTAAGTGACCTTTAGACTAGTGAATTTCATCTCTAATCTTAAAGGCTATCAAATTAGTGTCCTCATTGAGTGTTAGAGCCCTCCCTTCTCAACGTCAATCTTACCATGCATCTAAGCATTGCTTTGTTGGCTAGGAGGGTCCGTGGATACTAAACCCACCTTAAGTTCTTTTTACTTTTTTAAAATGGAGGTTCGAGAAGCACCTACTACTCTAACTTTAACTTGAAAGTATAATTGTATAGATGAATGAGCATAGTACCCACGGGACCGTCAAAATTACATGGATTTCAACTGATTTGATCTGACCAAAGCCTTACATATCCAACCTGAGAATAAAACGCTCAACGTGTGAACCTCCACCTCAAGAAGCAAATGCCAAAGCACTCGAACTATGAAACTTGGAGGACCCGCCTTAAGTTATACTTTCAATTAAATTTTTAATTAATTTTCATTCTAAAGCCCTCAAGCGGAATTCCTCTAAAAACAAATCGACATGGAGGTCCCAACAGAAAAGCAGTCCCCACGGTTCTTTCAAAGGATACAAAAGCAACCACTCCCCGAATGCATGCGTACTCCTACGCCACTTTCGTGCAGCGTTGAACCTTTTTTGCTGTTACTGTCCATGTGATGGAGGCAAATCCCGAGCCTGGCATTGTCCCAATCCAACCAGCTCGTAGAGTCGCTTGCTTCGAGTTGATTCCGCAGTTCTCCTGTTTCTTTTGATATTCTGCTTGCAGGCCTCTTTTTGATAGCGAGCTGTGCTTGTCTTGAAAAGCTCATTGGTTAAATGAGAGTAGCCTTATTGGGCCGGTATATCGAGATTTCATGGCATACAAGGGGGACGAGGAATATGATTACCTGTTTAAGGTTGTCTTGATCGGTGACTCCGGGGTGGGAAAGTCGAATATACTGTCTCGATTCACGCGCAACGAATTTAGTCTCGAATCAAAATTTACCATCGACGTGGAGTTCGCCGCACGTACTATTACTGTGGACAAGAAGCTCATCAAGGCTCAAATCTGGGATACGGCTGGTCAAGAAACGTTGCTCTTTTACTCCTGCTTCCGTGTTTATTTACGTGAGCTAAGTTAAATATCATGATTAGTGTTTTCGACCATCTTTTACTTCGCTCAATGCGTTTCTTCGGATTTCTCGATGAACTGTGGAAAGATTCGGGAGGTTCTTTCGGATATGCTCGAGCAGATCGATAAATTAGACCCTTCTGTTATGATTCCTATTCTGATTTACCAAATGATTTACTGTATCACCTGGTCTGGTACGCGCAAAGCTTCCTAGAAACTCGATGCTTGGAACCCTACAAAGTGATGAAGCCATGGAAAGTTTAAAAATATTAGATATCAAACGTTTGTCTCTTTCTACCGTATATGCGGGTCAATGAGATCTTTGCATCACCTGGTCTGGTACGCGCAAAGCTTCCTAGAAACTCGATGCTTGGAACCCTACAAATTGATGAAGCCATGGAAAGTTTAAAAAGATTAGATATCAAACGTTTGTCTCTTTCTACCGTATATGCGGGTCAATGAGATCTTTGCCCTATCCACTTTTAGAAGCACGATTGCTGTTCAGCAGTCTGCTTCTAGGATTACTGACAATTCCCGAGTATTCATGCAATTACGCTGTGTATAAAGAGTACTGTTGCCTGGGAAACATGTTTTCAGATGTTTATTATTTTGGAGTACTTAGTATGACAATCCAATGTTGGAGGTTCAACATTGTTATTCTACTTATTCATGTATTTTTTTAATGGAAAGCTTTGAGGTGTCATAGAATAGGTATCTCTTGACTTTGGCATGAATAAAGTCATCGTTTGCAATCAATTAGTATATGCTTTAACGTGGGTTGCTGTAAAAACAGGCTAAGTTAGCTAGCTATGTGTATGAAAAAAAGAGATCATAAGTTACCTGGTGGCCACGTGTAAAACCTTTTGTTTTCTTTTTAAAGTTAATCTATGGTTCTTCCTTATTTGGTTTGATTAGATTGATCATTAGTAAGTATTGCATTCAAGAGAAGAAGTAAAAAAAAAAAATTATAATATTCTTGGGTAGATGTTTTCTTTTGGAAGTTTGGTCTTCGACCTACTCTTCCGTTAGGATTGAAATTAGAAACAACAACTCACAGAAGCCTCTTTATCCTCCATTTGCAGGGGCTTAATGTCAGGCCGATCTTTGAGTATTGAACCATGAACCTTTGGTCCAAGGTACATTGTGTTTATCACTACAGCACATACTCCCTACAATGTTTTGAGAGGATCTGTAGACTTTATTTATCATTTATTTATTTTATGTTTAGATGTGAATTTCTTGTTACTTTAAGTTTTCATTATTTGTCATTTATTTTGTTTGTTTTGTTTTTTATCATATATGATAATAATAGTAACAATTTTTAGTGGAAGACTTTCTCATTGCAAAATTTTCCCTTCATTCTGAAAATGTAGAATTAGAAGCCTTCATCCAAAGAGCCTGTCAAGTAGATGGGTGATTAGATCCCTAATGCCAGCTGCACATCTTAACCCACTCAGTGTGGAAGTTCATAGGGTTCCATTGGCTGGGGCTGAATCTTGTTAGACTTATCGAAGGCGGATTTTTTTTCTTGGGAGGAAGGAGGGCAGCCTCACAGGCTGGTGCCCCTTTTTTGAGTCATGAAAATCCTTCCTCACTTGCTATAGTTCAACTATCAGCAAGCAGGATGAAACAAAGGACTTTGGATTGCATAGACCGAGGAAATAATTTTGCCTCATGACAGTTGATAGGAACAACTGATCTCATCCACAACTCATGTGTTCAATTGTGGCATGGAAAACCCATTCTCACCGGGTTATGTAGAAGAAAGGGGAAGACAAAGCAGGCATGTGTCCATGGCAGCCTGGGTGCGTCCTTGCTGGCTGCGTCCTTGCTGGCTGCCTAATATGTATGTTCGCAGGTGCCCTATGGGGCTGAATCCATGCGTGCCATGCTGAAGCCTTAGAGTTGAGGGTAGAGGGGCAGAGGGGGCAAGATGTTGGGGCTGGAATCCATGGAAGGTGAGAAGAAACTTGGGGCTTGAAGCAATAAGTTGAGGAGGTGGATTTTAAAATCCACAATTAATTGTGAAAATTACTTTCCACAAATCCATTCTATTTTGGGGCTTTATAAATATTTCAGTAATTTACTATACTTTACAGTGAAACTTACAGGTTAAAGGATTTGAGGAGGTCTCTTGAAAATAAAGAAGCAAAGAAGTTTCTATTTTGGGTTGGAGGCTTCTAAGAAGATTCCCTATTCAGCCACCCATCCTCTAAGCCTTGACCATGGAAAATCTTCCTTAGGTTATGAATTTTTAGGGAGCCATGGAGCAAATTTCAACCACGATCGAAGAGAATAGCATCTACGATGCCTA